>DF358317.1:46333-59206 GCA_000787875.1 Solanum virginianum
TTTCAAGTTCGGTTCGATTTTAGTCGATGTTTTCCAAATACTTTTTTTATGTGAAATAATAAAAAATAGAATGAGGACAAAATCAAAGTATAAGACACTTAAAGTCATGCTAAATGATGATGTGCTCTTATGGAACACTTATTGTGCTTAAAAAACTATATTTATCTTTGTCAAAAACTTACACCTCCAACTATTATTTGAGGAAACAAGCACAAAGACATCCTTTACATGACATAAATGGGCAAAAATGTATTTGAATTTCTCTTGGAAAATAATATTTAAAGTTAACAATATGAATTATAAATTTGTTGTTACTTTGACTTATTGCATGAACGAATTAATTCCTAATTGGTTTATATATATACAATTTTTTTTTAAAAAAAATTAATAAAAATTCGATTCTTTGGTGCTCCCCAAGTTTCAAAACCCCTACACCAAATCAAAGAATCGGACTTTTGTAAAAAGAATATCGTCATCGAACAGAAAAATCGAAGAACCAAAATAAAAAACAGAATTAGTTCGATTTCATTCGATTTTCCAGAATTTATGTCCATCCATAATTTATCCTACTTTAAAAACAAAGATGAAAACATTTTAAATTGATGTAAGTAACCACAATCAATGGTTGAAGTTTTAGATACATCTTCTACACCTCTTCTGTATTAACTAGAACATTTTGAATTGTAATGTGTTCTATCTGAATTACTACTTCTCCAACTGCAGAATAACAACAACAAAAACATGCCCAATAAAACCCCACAAGCGCTGTTTGGGGAGGGTAAAATATATCCTATAAACACTACAACTATCAAATCAGAACTTTCAAATCAACTATATACATAATAGGATGTCTATAGCCCATAAATTGCTTATGGTAGGTCAAATTATTCTCCATATTGTCAACTTTTGTGTCTTCCTGAAATTTCTTGTTGTTTCTAAATTAGTAGGTTTGGTATTAGAATAATTCAATGAGGTTCCATCACTTTTATTGGTCTATGGTATCCACTTCATCATCCAAGCATGGAATTAATGGAAGGTAATTTAACATTTTAGTTTATATATTTTAGGTGGAAATAATATTGTGTCATGTCTTCATAATGGATTTAAGAATGTTAATTTCTTACAAATGTTGCTATCAAATACTATCACATTTAGAAATACTACCTACTTCAATTCTAGGTTGTAATACATGAAGATATGCTTACCTCAGTAAAGGCATAGAATGTACAAATTACACCAAAAACATAAGAATAAGACGTTTATGATATATGAAATAGCTCAAAAATCGAAGACTAATAAAGAAAATAATTAAATATAAAATAATAACACACCTCAAAGTCATATATATAAAACTCATGTCATACAAAGTACATAAGGAATTTATTAAAAATAGAGAAATAGGTCTATTATAACTTTCAATTTAGTCAATAATATGTTGTTTCTTTTGAAGACAACAGAGCACATTAAGATCATGTCAAAAAGGTCCTCAATGGTCCCCTTCTCTAAAAAAATATCAAATAATAACTTCTGTACAAAATTAAATGTTTGATGGATATAAGGTCATCTAATGAAATTAAAACAACAAAATCGTGAACGAAAATTATAAAATCTAATCATAATCTCGAGCCATCGATTGTGAAAACTGATTAAAGACTTCAGATCTATTGATTTGTGTGGTTGTTGTTCAAGACCTTTGAATGAGAACTGCTTGTGTTTGGTGGTTTAATGAGGTGTTTCAGTGCAAAAGTGACAATTAAGAGTGTTGCTGAATAAATTCAAGTCATAAATATGTTTGCAGTACATGGTAAATAAAATCTGGCTATGAAGGTGGGTAAAATCATAAATTTTTAGATCACCAATTTGCCCCTACTTATTCTAAGCTTACAATATAATATATGTAGCTTTCGGTACAAACTCTTAGTCCTACCTCTATTGGCTTATAAATAAATAAATAAAAATAGAATACTTGTTCTAAACTTACATGACAATATATGTAGCTTTCGGTACAAGCTCTTAATGTTGTGTTCGTCCTATCTTTGTTGGCTTATATATAATAAAATGTATAATACTAAAAAAGATCAAAAATATTTTTTAATTATGTAAAATTTAATAAAATTACTCTTACTTGATAATTTGATTTGTAGATATCTTTGCACTCATAAATTTGATGCAAAAATATCATTATTATTACTTAATGAGTCAAAATATCCTTTTTAGTATCGCTATCAATGTTACGAAGTGTCAAATGAAATATCTATCACATACCCAATATATTAAGGTCTAATCAAATTTAAATTTGCACATGTCCGTTTTTGAAGACAACCTTAATATAATTTCTGTTTTTTCATTTTTAAAGATTCAAAAATCAAATATTTAATGACGAACAGAGAATTTCAAGTTATCATACCACAACTCACATTGTGCATTACATTTGAAAAAATGGTTAGAGTTAAATAACTAGGTACAAATTCTCCACCCCATTAAATGTCTACTCAACAAATATTCACAAAAGCACAACATTGCTACATTTTTGCGATAGAGCGACAAATAATTTCATGAAAGTCCAAAAAGTCGATAAAGTAGATGAAAATCATGAACACAAAAGGAATTCAACTCCTCGTAGACAAAAAGAGTTGAATAATTTCTTCGCTAGATGTGCACAAGCTAATTCAAATACACAACTCCTGGTCTCTAAATAGGCTTAAAGTCACCCTCACCGCATCCGCCCCAAAGAGCTTGATGGTATGAAAGCTCCCAATCATAGCAAGTAAATAAGGTCAATAGAACATAATCTTCTTTACTATACATCTCTTTTGGGATCAGTGATATCTAAACTATCTTACACGCACCTCGATTATATGTGCTAATGCTACCTCCCACCAATACATTTACTGAATTACTACTTCTCCAACTGCAGAATAACAACAACAAAAACATGCCCAATAAAACCCCCACAAGCGCTGTTTGGGGAGGGTAAAATATATGTAGACCTTACCCCTATCTCATAGAGATAACGAGAGGTTGTTTCCGGAATAATTCTACATTTCCAACTGCAGAATGAATCTAATAATCAACAACACCAGATAGTCATCAAGAATCAGTAAAGCAAGCCATTAAGACTCACAGAGAAACTACAATCCAATTAAGGAAGATGCTGGGACGGAGCAAATTTTTAGTAACAATCTACATATCAGAACCGCAATTTACATAACGATTTAGACGGTTTTAATTCATAAATTGCATGAAATTAAGTAAAATAAGACAGAAATTAAAAAAGAAAAAAAAGAAGTATGTGGCCTTGAGGCCACCTCGAAACTACAGTTAGGTACTCGAATTTTCAGCTCAGAAGAGAAGTCTTTTTAACCAACCACTTCACTCCTCGTACGATGTACATCCCAGAAGTTGACTACGTCTTCAACTGCTCTTTGCCAGCCATAAGAATTTCTGCATACAAAGATGAACTTCTTAAAGAAAAACAAACATCTGTACTGTACAAGATATATCATGCTTAACGATGCAAAAGCTGAAGTTCTAGAAAAAACCTCCCCACCCCACATACATGTCTTTTCAGATATTAGTGCTACGGTTAATTCCATAATGTTTTAAGGTCCACTATTCAGCCCAGAAACAAGAAATGTTAGGAGCATAAGATTTTTGCTGATAATAAGATCTTCATCTGCATCCTTATTTATTTTTTTGAGAAACACATCCTTATTTATCAAATAGAACATAATTCGCATCCTTAATTGTACATAAAAAGAACTTGATCTGCACCCTTGCAAAAAGAAAAGCCAGTCAAATAATAGCCGCCAAGGCTTTGGTCTAGTGGTAAGAGCATGTGATGTACGAGTTACATACATTCATGAGATTAAACTCCGATGCAGAAGAAAAGATCTGGTATTTAAGTTTGAGAGGGATGGAGAGACAGATCAATTATCCACCCGGTTTTGAACCATGGGCCACTGGCTTCTGATGATTTCTCAATTATCAAAGAGGGGAAAAAAGCTTACAGTTCGGGAATACCTTGAACAGCAAAAACAAAATACACTAATATTAAGAAAACGAAATCAAATGTCAAATAAGATAATTCAAAATTTTGCAAAAATTTGATATCGAACCCCAACTGGTTCTCACTACAAAAAAACAGGTTATGATGCGCTACCGCCCACCAAAAGTATTTATTTCGTTGTTTAACTGCTGGATGCTGCTAGTTCACGGGGCTGAGCTCGCCAATTTCACTAGAGAAGGAAAAGGTCGAAAAGGGGATTGAACAAAAGAAAGAAAAAATAAAAAAAGATGACCTTTGTTGACTTTAGAAGTCTACTTCACACAACACTTGAAAACTGAAAACATCATGGAACTGCTTAAGTAGATGATAGAACTACAGACGAAAAATTTTGAGAAAAGGAAAACCTTTATATCTCAGTATAAAGAAGTATCCCATATTTGACGCCAACAGTAATACACAATAAATATGAAGACCATCAAACCAAAAATTGGGACCAAATACAGACTCCCCAAAAGTTTTAGCCAGTAACGAGCTGCCTTTGTGGTTTCATTTTTTTCTTCTTTTATGTGAATTAAGTTTCAACTATTACAAAAACCTTCGGTATTCAGATATTTCATGACTCCCTAGTTTCTCCTACATTGGTTAAGGGAATGCGTTGTTGTCTTCTTATATGGTCTTAGTTTATTTTTTCCGCTATGGCTAAGTCTTAGTCTCTTAGATAATCCTCATCAAACTAGTAACTTTAAGTGATGAGTTAAACTCAATGTTTTGGACGGCGAGACGACAAAAGGTGACAAGGGTCTGCGTGGCAAGGCGCTCGCCTTTTTGAAGTACGGCTACGATTAATACCAAAAAAATAAAATATTTAATTGCATATATAAATAATCAAAATCTCAATAACATATTATCAATATTTCAATTCAAAAACTAAAAATAGATGGTAGATACCACAAGTCTAAAACTTGAATGAGAAAAAACCAAAACAAAACAAAAGTCGAAACACTGAGAAAAATAACAGAGGTAGAACCCCCGAAGTAACTTTGTAGTCTGAAGAAAAAGTAAAAAAAACACAGGAAGAAGAAATCTCAAGAAGAAAAAAGAAATACGTATTGGTTAAACTTTGGAGCCTCCGGAAAAGTTTGGCTGGTCGCAAGAGAAGTCTAGTCGGGTCACTTGGTTGGAGTCGAAGTCTAAGTGTAAGAGTGCAATTGTGAAAATTTGGAAAGAAACCCTAAAATTAGCTTTTAACTTTTAAAACCCTAAATTGGTCCATTTTATTTAAAAAAAATACAAAAGTCGACGCCTTTCTCGTCTTCCTTTCCTCTTGCCTTTGTCGCCACTACATACAGAATCCATTTCTTTAAAAAGTCTCATTATTATTATTCAATGTTCTTTAAGTTACAACGACCATCAGATGCATCGTTATGGCGTCGCCTTTTGAAGATCGCCCCGCCATAAAGCTAAAAGGCAATGAAGGTCGCCTCGCCTCTCGCCATTGGAAACAAGGCAATCGCCTTTCACAACATTGGTTAAACCACTATCCATTTTTCCCGTCACATGTTTAACCAATCTAACTCTATTCTTGATCTACCCAATGTTGAGCCTCGTGTTAAGTTCTTCCCACTCCAAATGTCTAGTGGAGGGCACGCAAAGGTGTAAGGTATTCCCATATTGATGGAAAGAATAAGTTGCCTCCTTATATGGTCTTAAGATAATCCACACTCCATGAGATAGCTTAGCCATTTTTTTTTAACATGGTAACATAGTCGAACCATTCCTATTCTTAGTTTACCTAGTGTAGTCTAGCATGTTATGTTGTCCCCACTCAAAATGGTCCAACCTTGGGCATGGATAGGGATGGGCTAGAATGTCCCATGAATTGCCATTTAATATCTACTTGTATGATCTTTACACAAACCCACTTAAGTGACCTAACTTTTGACATTGGGTTAAGCCCAAAGTACATTTTCTTACAATATCGCCAGTATATTAAGAGATGTGTCTAGATTCATTACACATAAATAAGGAAAACCATATAGACAACTCTATACCATATCTCAAGATATTTTGCATTTAATCATAAAATATTAACTTAGTGTATTAGTAGATAAAATGATTGCCTAGATTCATTACACATAAATAAGGAAAACCATATAGACAACTCTATACCATATCTCAAGATATTTTGCATTTAATCATAAAATATTAACTTAGTGTATTAGTAGATAAAATGATTGCCTAGATTCATTACACATAAATAAGGAAAACCATATAGAGTACTCTATACCATATCTCAAGATATTTTGCATTTAATCATAAAATATTAACTTAGTGTATTAGTAGATAAAATGATTGCCTAGATTCATTACACATAAATAAGGAAAACCATATAGAGTACTCTATACCATATCTCAAGATATTTTGCATTTAATCATAAAATATTAACTTAGTGTATTAGTAGATAAAATGATTGCATACCATATTATACATCACCTAAAACTTCCTCTATAAGGAAGCAATCTTGTACATTGTGAGATAATCACGTCATGAAATAAGTTATTTCTTCAAATTCCTTATATAGTATCGGAATCTATATAATCTTCCTCGAGACTCAAATAGTTTCTAATTCTAACGAGTGGGGCCTTATGCCTCTTGCAAGACCAAAGTTAGTTGCCTCTCAACCAATATTTTCTACTCTTCTTTCTTTTGGTATTTGTTGCCAACCCCCCCCCCCAAACCCAATGATCATGTCACTCCTCTTTCTGACGACCATTCAAGCATTGTTACCTTCTAACAATCGTTCAAGCATTTCTTGTATCTTACTTGATTGTTTCGGTACCTTTCATTTCACAGAAAAACCATTCTGAGTGTCACTACTCACTGTGCCAACTGACATCACCTTCTAACCCTCAAGTTACGCTGATAATATCTCCGAGACTCACAACACCATAGCTCATTTTGAGGACCAAGAATATATTCATTTCAAAGTAATAGACACTTATCAAAGAGTTTTTAAGGAAAAAATTCCAGCAGCAGTTATTAGTCATCGTGCATCATTTCCAACGAGAGTACACTATCAGCACTTTATGTTTGGTGTTCCAAAGAATTGAATAGAAGGATGTCACACAGAATCAAAATCGGATGATTGAAATGGAGAAGTGCTACTAGTGGTGCTATGTGATGGAACAATATGTAGCAAAGTGAAAGGTAAGTTCTATAGAGCAGAAGTAAGACCAGCAATGTTATATGGAAGTGATTGCTAGGCAGTTAAATTACAACACATCCCCAGTAATGAGACAAACATTGCTATATGAAGTGAATGTTTTGCTCCTCATCAAAATATAATGTTTTGTTTCTAAACAAAATCAATAATGAAGATACAACTGGAAAAGGACATGGAAGTTCCTTTACACTAACAGAGAGGCTCTAACATTCCATAAGATTGGAGAAACAGCGACAGCAACAGAGGGATAGGAGAAATAGAGGTTTACTTTTAATTTTAGGGAAAGAATAAAAGGACAAGGAAGGAAAGCTTTAAACATACTTAAAATTGGCCACTGACCAAATTACATACAGAATCCATTTCTTTAAAAAGTCTCATTATTATTATTCAATGTTCTTTAAGTTACAACGACCATCAGATGCCACTGCTAATAACTTCTTCCCAAGCATGGAAGTAAAAGAAAAACATAAGACGGATTTAGATATTAAATCATGTCAAAGTTGGATTCTCTGGTAACAGTTTCTCACACATAAACTCCCAAATCAACAGGTTAAGCAGCGAAAGAATCTTCCAAGTGATAGAGCATTTCATAATAAACCATACAACAAGGTTTAGTCATGTTTCTTTCCCCAAAACCTTGAAGCTAGTGGCAAATAAATACAAATAGAAATAGATAAAGGGAGAAAATCAAACAAAATAAAGTAAAATCCAGAAGTAAAACAACTTCGTACTTTGTGGCCATTGTTTAACTTCGTACGCTAATAGGAAAAGAAGAAGAAAAAATTGATTGTTCATTATGACATATCCTAAAAGAATCTTTTTGCTCATCTTTCTTCAAAGAATCTAAACACAAGATAATGGGTGTTTTGCAAAAGGCACTAAGGACTATTATCTACCTTTTCCTTCCTTCCAACTCCTTTTGCTTTCTTTGAAAAGCCTCATTATTATTCTTCAATGTTCTTTAAGTTAAGTTCCGTTTTTCCATATCTAGTTTATTCTGCTTATGGGTTTTTGAGATGAGAGTTCCCAGGAAACAGCCTCTAGTGGTAAGGTTTGCGTACATTCTACCTTCCCCAAACCCCACTTGTGGGATTCCATTGGGTATGTTGTTGTGTAGTTCTTTAAGTTAAGTGGAGCATTGTGACAAAAGAACAGAGGGACGGAAATTACAATCAGAGCTTGCTATGTAAATGGCTATGGAGGTTAAATGATGGGAAAAAGTTCTAAGGAAAGCAGTGGTAAAGGTTATATGTGGAAGAGAGGGTTACTGTAAACCTAAAACAGTGAAGCCTGACTGTTTGGAGACAGATCTCGGAGGAATTCAACAAGTATGTTTTCTTTAGGGTAGGCAATGGGAAAACATTCAGACTTTGGGAAGATAATTGCAATGGGGTTGGCTTGCAGGAAAAATGATTTTCCAATCTGTACAGTTTGGTGTATAATCCTGAAGTCCTCTTAGCTGATATTTTTACTGATTCAGGATGGAACTTCAAGTTCAGAAGGAATCTCTTTGATAGGAAAATGCAGGAAGTTGTATTTATTCATTCAGAGATGCAATCAGCAGTGGTATTGCTTGAAAAAGATGATGGCCTACTCTGGAAAGTTAGTAAAATAGATTCTTTTATTGTCAGCTCATTCTATAAGAAAACTCAATGCTATTCATCCAGTGCAATCACAAAAGTTGCCTTGGATATACGACTAAAGTCCCAATAGAAGTTCCCTTTTCTGGTTGACTAGTATCTCATGAAGTGTGTCTAACTCAAGAAATTTTGAAGAGAAGGGGTTGGATAATGTGCAGGAAATGCTACTTGTGTGAGAAATCTTGTAAATCTATGGATCATATTTCTGTGCATTGTGAATTTACTTTGCAAGTGTAGACCATGTTCATAGCTAAGTTTGGCATCCATTGGATTTATATGGCAAGTTCATAGCTCGCAGAAGCATCCCTAAAGAAGATCTGGAGAGTTATTCCTCTTAGCATAATTTGGCCTAAATAGAAAGAAAGAAATAAGAGGTCCTTTGAAAGCAAAAAAGAGCAGGTTTGAAATATAACTGTTTGCATTACTTGAACTATTGTAAGGATGGAAATGCTGTTACGAATTCAGATAAAATGGTGCACATGCCAGCTAGACTGCTTAAGATGTTAATGTAATCAAGCCAGCATTATATCAGTACCTTTCACAGCATCAGTTTGATACTATTTTAATAAAATCTTACCTCATCAGAAAAATACTTTGAGAGTAGGAAAATGACAAGCCAGAGACACTTCCACTTTAATACCATGAAATTAACCGATGACAAAAATGAGACATTTCTAAGACGGGCTGCTCATTCTATCATGGAAACAGCATAAGTGTTGCATATATAATGGGAAATAAGTTTGCATCAAGCTACTAACCTTAGGTGCACTGCAAGCGCAAAGATATTAGCTATCGCCTTTTGCCTCATAAAAACCGAGGTTTTCTATCTGTTGGCTTCAGTATCTGGAACGAGCACATTAAACTTTCATCAACACTCATCATTGCACCAGCATTATCAAATTCACCACAGTAGTTTGGGGCCGAAAATATAGTCACTAGCTGCCTTTCAGCAAAAAATTCATAACCATCTTCAACAACCTAGGTTGAAAATATTCTGGTCAGTATGGAAAACATAAAGGGAAGACAAAAAAGAAACAAAAATCATATTCATACCTGGTGGGCACGACAAACAAGGTCCATATCATGTTGCATCAAGAATTCTGCGACCTTATCAGGACCAAAAGTATATGAAACTCCCCTATCATTCATTCCCCAACCTTTAACTTCACGGCTAGGATCTGACCAAAGTAAATCACACAGCAAACCAAAATCCGATTGATGGAAGCACATTCATGATTTCCTCTCAAGAGAAAGAAGTTTTCAGGATATTTAATTTTGTATGCAAGTAGAAGGCATATTGTTTCCAAACTCTGTTTGCCACGGTCCACATAGTCCCCTAAAAACAAATAATTAGCCTCAGGAGGAAATCCTCCGTATTCAAAAAGCCTCAAAAGATCACCATACTGGCCATGAATGTCACCTAGAATTCAGACAAAAAGAAAAGAGAGGGGAAACAGACAAATTTATCAGTCCATTACTGTTTTAACATGAATAAACCAATGCACTGGCTAAGGAAAGAAACAATAAAAAGAACCAAAATACAAGACAATGAAAGTAAAATGTTACAAATGGAGGAAAGCGACCTATCGTAAAATTAACTGACTTCATGATATAAGATAATCGTGACTATACAATATATCAAACAAATCAAAGTTCATCGAAATGACTCTATAATGCAGACAAAATAAAGATATCATGTACACCATTGAAGTTCCACTATTTTCAAGACAGACAAGACAATTACAATGACAATGAAAGAATTTATTACCTCCTTCATCCCTTTCCAAAAATTTTAGTCGCCATCATTCCGAAATATAACCAGTAAAGCGATATATAACCCTAACATTGAAAGAACCATGCGGCTATCCTATTTCAAAAAATGAATAATGGTAAATTTTATTAATAGAAGTGCAGTACCAAGATGGTACAGAGAGAAAGCACATATGATATTCAACTCCTCAACCTAAATATCAACACTCTACATTTTCCCTTACAACAACAACAGCAGCATACCCAGTGAAATCCCACAAGTGAGGTTTGGAGAGGGTACAATGTACGCAGACCTTGCCACTACCTCATAGAGATACAGAGACTCTACATTTCACCTTAAGGAAAAAAAATATGAAACCAAGTATGCACATGTAAGCCACAAGTGCACATAACATAATTAACTCAAATGTAAATGAGTGGGCAAGAGCACAGTCAAGGTTAAAGAAGCTCCGAAAAAACATAATAGATAAGTATAGTAGGGTAGTAGGGGTAGTCGTGTTTTATATCATGTGTTGTCATTATTTGTTGTTTATGTGTTAATTTTATTGTATTTACATACTGACATGTGCTTTTGGTTATTAGTCGCTCTTTCTGTTCCCTTTCCTTTTTGTCATATCTAGTTTATTCTGCTTATGGGTTTTTGAGACAAGGGTTCCCAAGAAACAGTCTCTACTTCTATGAGATAGTGAAGGTCTGCGTACATTCTACCCTCCCCAAACCCCACTTGTGGGATTCCACTAGGTATGTTGTTGTTTGTAGAAAACATTGAGAAGCCCTAATTTGCCTAAAACGACCAACCATGGAATCAAAAGGGTCCAAATGAAGCAGAATAGATATTGAGGATTCATATAGCTAACACCACTAATTATTGATTGAACCATAGTTGTTATTCGATATATTAGAACAAACAATTTTACATGTTACCCTACCCGATCCATGCTATATAAGATGAATGAACAATCTGTGCATAAATCAAACTTTAAAAAGTTGCATAAAACATTTTACTATTTGATAGAAGTAGACATTTGTATTTAAGTGGAAAATATAAAGCAGCCTTAATTTGTCTTTTACGAGTACCGAAATGAAACATGTGCAAACAATGTGAAACAAATATTAAGGATTCATATAGCTAATCGCAACTAACTACAGATTGAGGTATATACAAATTCGACCAAACAAAATATACATGTTACCTACCTCATAAAACCTCACCCACCTATGCCTTCCAAATCAGTAGAAAATATAAAGAAGCCCTAAATTGTCTTTATGATTACCGGAATGAAACATGTGCAAGCAACGTGAAACAAATACTAACGTAACATATAGCTGACCGCAACTAATTACAGGTTGAGGCATATACAAATCCGACGAAACAAAATATACATGTCACCTACCTCATAAAACTGTACCAACCTATGCCTTCCAAATCAGTAGAAAATATAAAGAAGCCCTACTTTGTCTTTTATGAGTATCGGAATGAAACATGTGCAAACAACACGAAACAAACACTAGGCATTCATATAGTTGACGGCAACTAATTACAGATTGAGGCATATTTAAATTCAACAAACAAATATACATCTTACCTACCTCATAAAACCTCACCTACCCATCCCTTCCTAAATTAGGGATCAAATTACATTAGTTGTCATCTTTATGATAACTACTCCCTACATCCCATTTATTGCGCCGGCAGCCTTTGAATTGGCACATAGTTTCAGAAAAAGGAAGACCTATGAAAATTGTGGTCTAAAACAATCCCTAGATATGTGTGGATGATATTTATTTCACTAAGAGTAAAAAGAGAATTTTAAAATTAAATTATTTCTAACTATAGTAAGGTGACATTCTTTCTTTTGAGGACGAACTAAAAAGAAAAAGGATGACACACAAAATGAGACAGAGGGACTATATATTGATAAGCGTGAGTTCGAAATAAACCAAACTTTGGCACCCCTCCACTAATTCCACAAGTATTTGTTATATTTGTCACCTCACACCAGGGGTGGACCCATGTAGTGCACAACGGGTGCTCGAGCACCCATTGACCTCTACTCAAACTACATATATTTAAGTAGAAAAATATCAAATTTGCTATATAAACCACGGCAAGCACCAATGGAACGAAAACCCTGATGGGTGCTCTGGTTCATAGGCAGAAATCAAAGTTCTTTTAAGTCATATCCTTGGAAGGCATGTGAGATCGATCTTCCATCAAAGCACTCTTTCAA
>DF358317.1:65740-78470 GCA_000787875.1 Solanum virginianum
TCTAATCCATTATTGGGATAGGAATTTTCAAGTCTATTTAAAACTAATATTTGTTCCAAATAAGCCATTGGTCCTTGAGCTTGATCGAGGCCAGATCGAGGTTAGACAATGAACCAAATATATTATTTAATTTAAATTAAAATAACAAAAATTTTAAGGGAGTAATTGATCTTTAGTTTATAAATTTATATTTTAAAATTTCGTTTACTTATTTAATTGTTATATACTTTTATATAATTTCATTAGACATACTAAAAACTTAATATATGAAAAAAAAATTAATTCAAACTTAGATTGAAAAAAGAACTATAGAAAAGCAAAAGAAAGAGAAGAAGGGTTAGCCCGCTTCACCCTACTTTCCTTCAAGGATTAGATTGAGTTGATCATTTAATGGTCCGTATAAACGAAGGGCTTGCCCATCATAATCCATCAAATTTTTTGATCCTCTAGGATTGAATTAAATGAGATTGAACTAACTCTATAACGACCCAGCCCACTAGTGATATTGTTCGCTTTGGGCTTAGGCCGCATGACTTTAAAACACGTCATTGGTGAGTAAGACTTGTTTATTTATATACCCATCATATCTCTTATGTTTTTGCCGATGTGAGACGTCTATCTAAAGATGGCTTATTACATACACCCGCTCTATGAACTCAGCGTCCTCACTGAGGTTTGCCGCACCGTATGAGATTCGTCTAGACTTAGCACTAAGATTTATCCCGCCTTGTCGGGATTTGGCTGAACTCAATTGAACTCTAGCTCACATCGATAAGGCTGACACATGAGTGACTCTGATACCATTTGTAATGGTCTAACCCACTAGTGATATTGTTCGCTTTAATCCTATACCCACGTAGCTTTAAAATACGCTAATAGTAGAGAAGACATATTTAATCATATACCCAATATCTTTCTGATGAGTTTGCCAATATAAAACTTCTATCTAAAAATAAATTATTATATGGTCTGACCCGTTCTGACAATTCTAAATAAAACTTATTAATATATCATCAATAACGGCATATATTATTGTAAAATCTACTCCTCATCTCCTCCGCTTTTGTCGATAACAACAACAATGTGGTACAACTTTATTTCGTGGGAACGAATAATAGGGGGAGTAAATTTCAGAATGATTTTTTTTTTTTCTTGTGCCTGACTAATTAGAATTCATCATGTATACCATGTTTGAATTGAGAATATAGTAAATTTCCTTCTGTTTCATTTATACAATGATGTTTAATTGGAACAAAGTTTTTTTTAAAAAAGAAAGGATTCTTTTGAAAATATATTTAAAAAATATCATTATAATTTGTGGATTACATTTCGACGCGAAGATAATATGTACATTATGTATTTGATCAAATTCAATAATTTTAGTTCATATTTATTTTTAAAACCTAATTGAATATATTCTAACAACGCAAAAAATCTAATCCCAACTCGATAAATTTCACTCTTCAAGTTAACATAATGGCCTTCAAATACCTTCTGCTCAGGGCGGAGCCACATAGTAATCAAAAAATTCCTTTTAAAGAAAAATTATATTATTTATATATGATAAAAATAAATTTTTATGTATATATGATAGATATCAAACTTTTTTCAATTAATTCGTATATCTATTTTTTAAAATTTTACATCCCTCATAAAAAAATTCTTACTCCTTCCCCTTTTATCATCAACTTAGTTAACATAGTGGACTTAAAATATCTTCTACTTTGTCATCAACTTTGAGATATCAGTCAAACTTTAACCAAGCTGTTGGCCGACCCACGTGTCATGACTTCGTCATGCTACCCACTCAGAGAAAGGAGATTTTTTTTTTTAACATGATTTTTTTTTCTTATTTGCAAGTCAAAACGACTAAAGAGAAATTAAAGGATGAAAACAACCACATGAATAAAATTATGAAAGCGTGCAAGAACGACTTTTCAATATCACATTAAGACAACACTGGGAAAAGGTGAAAATGGAAATGATTGCTAATTTTAACATTGTTTACTACTGGATTTGGTCATATGTTTACATCAAAGTTTTTTTTTCCCCCACAGTAAATAACCAATAATATTTCGTTATATAAACAATGTTGTTATAGAGAAATTTAACGGTACATTGTATTAAAACAGTTAAACAGTACACCACATGAAGAAGAATTGATCCTTCCTAAATCACTAGACAATTAAACATTCACAAACTCTTTTCTCTTGTACAATCAAGAAAGTAATCTACATCTCTTGCTCTGAATACTTAAAAATAATCCAAAAAATTATAAATGAAATAAGGTTTGTGCTCCCTATCGAGTCTCGCTTCATCGTTGAAACTTTTTAACTCAGGTAGAACAGCAACCTCTCTTGGCGTTTTCGGAGGTATTGTTGACATTGATAGTTGTACCCTGACCGGGAAGTGTAGTGGTAGAGGCTGCTTCTTGTGCAGCCAGCGCCTTCTTGCTTATGATATGGTATATCTCTGTCAGTATAGTCTGAAACGCCTTATCAACGTTAACTGCTTCCAATGCTGATGTCTCGAGAAATGAGAGTCCTTCCTTCTCAGCTAAATTTTGACCATCCTGCTCAGACACTGCTCGAAGGTGGTTAAGGTCGGACTTGTTTCCAGCCATCATGATGACAATGTTAGAATCTGCATGGTCCCTCAATTCTCGGAGCCATCTTTGAACATTGTCGAATGTTTGTCTCTTTGTTATGTCATAAACAAGGAGTGCACCAACAGCTCCTCTGTAATAAGCACTGGTAATGGCTCGGTACCGTTCTTGGCCTGCAGTGTCCCATATTTGGGCCTTGACCGTCTTTCCCTCAACCTGTATCATGAATAGATAAATTACTCCATGAGTGTTGATACCAGAAACAGTCGTTCCATTTCAGCCACATCTATTCACACACAAAAAGCAAAATGCGTAGTTCATCCTGTGTAAAGAGCCTTAAAAGTTGGGAATTTCACAGCATTTGGTTTTCTTCAACAGGCCATGATAAGCACCACTAAAACACTCGAATTTCAATTACATATAAGACAACCAGTCATACAATCGGATATTTTCATTTCAACAGACTGAAAACGTAGCACCATCAGATCAAGACACAAGTAACTGTTAAAAGGCAGAAATCCCAGGTGATAAGTAGACCAACATCATACTCAATATAGTCCGGTCCCCTAAGTGAGGTATAGTGTGTACGCTGACGTTACCCCTGTGGCCGTACCTTGGCAGGAAGAGAGAGAGACTGTTTCCCCAAAGACCCTTGGCTCAAAGCAAAAACACAACATTTATGGAGATATATAGCAGTAACAACATCACAACAGTAAAAATACCAAGGCATAAAATAAGCGGACAAACCTTTCTACTAAGAAGCACATTAGTTGAAGTACAGTGAAATCAAAACTGAAAAAACTCATTGCTAACATAACACAGGTCAATCACTGAACTTCTTCATTCCTAACAAGAATATATCTACAGAATGTTGCAGCTGCATCTATGCACTAGGATCTTGTTCATACTTGGAAATACAATTGAATGTGTAGGCTACCAAAAGGAGGAAAAAACAGATTCATGAGTTAACATTACATGATGTCTATGCTAGAATTATTGATTTGTGTTGAGAACTTCGGAGTAAAACAATGATCATTTAGCCAAATAGTACCAGACCAGAGGGCAAAAAAGCAATCATTAACTGATGCACCTAAAATTTTAGCCATCCATTTAATCCGCAACTTGAATACCAAAGATGCTCAAAACCCACCAGCTCTTTCGCTGTACCAATCTCTACACAATTCTCATCCACGACCACAATAAATTCGTAAAAATCACATCAAATAACCAACATTCCATAAGGTTGTAGATGCTAATAGTTCTTCATCTCCATTCTGTTTACACTTCTAGAGAGTCAATTTGACTAATTACAGAGGTAAGTACTTTTAATTGCAATTCTCCTCATAAAAAAAAGGGATACAGATTACATTTCTAAAATATTGTTCAAAATCTTCACTTAGTTTAATTCTCGAGATAAAAAAGTGCCAAGCAGTTCACAAGTAAATTTTCAGAAAATCTAACTAGCTTAGTTGGTTGACTCAATTCCCTACCTTGTAATCCCCTCCCCCAATTTTCAGTATAAACTACTACAACATCACTACTACATTAAGAGCTCAAACAATGACAAATTTCAAATTAAACTCAGATCAGAGTGATGTTAGTAACTGGACCTGAAGAGTTCTGGTAGCAAACTCAACTCCAATAGTAGATTTTGACTCCAAACAGAACTCATTTCGCGTAAACCTCGACAAAATGTTCGATTTTCCAACTCCAGAATCACCAATCAACACGATCTTAAACAGGTAATCGTACTCATGATCCACTCTATTCCCCATCACTTCAATTCCCTGTATTAAAACCTACAGAAAAACAAAAAACAGAGCAACATCATCTAGATCTGCAACAATCCAATCAAATCAGACACAAAAAACCCTAAATATTGAAAATACCAAGCAAAATATCGCAAAAACGCCTATGTATTGCACATGTTCATCTAAACCTACTATTTCGAAGCGAAACATAAACTTATATGCAAAAATCTACTAAAATTATAATAAACATCAAGTATGAACTCATTTAATATTAAAAACTTTAAAAATTGAAGGCATAAACCTCAAATCCTGGATCCGCATCTGTATATACATACAAATACAATAAATACATACATATAGAAGTTGATTGATGTACAAATGGCTTACCTGGTTAATGAGAAAAAGCTTTACAAAGAGAGAAACAATGGAGTTTTGCAATGGACAAATGTTGGAGAAGTTTTTTTTTTTTTTTTTCTTATATAAGATTTTTGGTGTGAAAGTGCGGCAAATGGTAAGATACGTGTAGTATCTCTATTTTTAAAATACACCAATTAGTACCTACTCTTTTGAAATTTAAAATTTTAATTTTTTAAAATTGAGTTTAAATATGTAAATTTTATGAGTGGAAATCTTGAAATATTTGAAAAAGATATTTTCTGAGAATATATTTGAAAATAAAAATTTTAAAATCTAATCAAATTTCATGGTCTAACATATATTTAAAAATAAAAATTTAAATTGACATTATATAGAAATTTGGTCTTAACTGACATTTATATCCTTCAACTTTCGTTGTGATGTGTACAAGTAAACATTTAAACTTATACATAATTGAAAAAGATAGACACATGTGTCCTACAAAACGATTTGTGTCTTACTTAATATTTTGTGTGTATCATGCTATATAAGGTTTGTTATAAACAAAGAAAACAAGAGATTCGTGGTTATCCCGACACCACCTGACAGCAAATGCAATAAGCCAGTTTCGTACAGTTGACTGATTTGTAAGAGTAGTAAGTACCTACTACTTATATATCCAGGTTAGCACCCTTTTTTAGAGGCATACAAAATTTCGAGAGTTTGACATTTAGGTTCTTATCACTAAAAAATATTAAAATTACATATATATAACAAGATAGACATAAGATTCAAATTGTTAATCTTACTTTGAGAGGTCCATCCAATCATCATTGCATTATATAATTCTTCAAGTATAAATTTATACCTCTATATTTAAATAATTTTAAAAAAATATCACAATATTATATATAATCTCGAGAAAAGAACATGAGTTCACGTGAAACCGGTGACTCTCACCTACATAAACCCCTCCCCTTTCTCTTCTATGCCCTCTCTTTCTTAGCAAGATTCCATCTATTTGTATTCATATATCATCTTCCATTATTTTTTGAAAAAACACAACAATATGAACATGTATATTTGCTTTTTCAACTTAAATTTTAAAAGATATTCATGTAAACTTCAAAGAGAACATTATTTATTTATTTATTTTTGTGTTGTAGAAGTTGACAAAATTTGTGTAAGTGGAGAATAGAAAAATGTGTAAGGTCGGTTGGCACTGGCATAGGCAGGCTGGCAAAGACAGACAACATGGGCTAATAGCTAGAATGGGGAATGTTTAGTGCCTGTCATGTATTTTCTACCAACATGGTTGACTTCTTTACGAGAGGTGCATTCAATCATCATCGAGTCTGAATTTTTTTTTTCAGTTATTATTTTTGGCTAGAAGTGCAATCATTGGATGAATGTTTTAATTAATACAAAGATGTGATAGTATAACTAGTTTGAGGGGGTTATGGATGAAAATTTTATCTCTATCATATTTAATTTTAAGATTTTTGATTAAAAATAAAGAAGTATTTGTCATTTTATTATAATTTTTGTTGAACTAAAATTGATTTTGTTAGAAAGCATTTTACAAACCAATATGAGACTTATTAATACAAATATGAATTTTATTGGATTTTAATACAGATATCAATTACCAAATAAAAAGATAAAGTAAAATAATTATTTGGGGCATCGATAAGTTGTAACAGTGTAAAATAAAATAAAAAATTAAACATGATAAATAATACAAGACACATAAAGCAGAGTAAGAAGGAATGTGTATAATTTTATTAGAACTTTCTATAAAAAATGATGATTTAACTATTTGACTAAAAAAATTCATCCATTCATTTTTTTTCCTGCATTATTGTTTGGGGACTTAAACAATTATACTCTAGTCTTTTTTTGTTACTATTGTTACTTGACTGATTGTTATGTATTATTTTTATTGCTTAGTCTCCAATGTAAATATTAATATAAAAAAAATATAAATCTTGATTATTAGATAATAGTTGTTCCTATTTATCAGCACTTGATTATAGGGGTGTGTAAAAATTGAACCGATTAATAAATTGAACCGATAAAAACGTGGTTATCGGGTTATTGGGTTTTTAAAGGTTTTAAAAAAAAAGATTATTGGGTTATCGGTTCGATATAGATTTTTACTATTGAGTTATTGGGTAAAACTGATAACCCAATAAGATTATAATAATTTACTATTTTATCCCTTTGTAAATATTAAATATTAGTAATTTAATATTAATAGGACACTATAACAATACTTTACATATTTTAATCTTTACAGTACTTAAGTGATTAGCTGTCCACTTTAGTATTTTAGTTTGTAATTAACTAAATTATAGCTTTTGCAAGTTTGTAAACATAGTTTTCGTACTCTATCTGCTTTTTATTAATGCAAATTCTCATTATCATTCTTATCGGGTAAATCGAAAATGGAACCGTTAAGAAATTAAAATTGATAAAAATTATTTTATTGATTTAGCATATTTAAAAATTGAAAACCAATAAACCGAACCGATAATATATAAAATCAAATCGAGTTGATCGATACACACCCCTGCTTCATCTCATATAATTAAAACTCAATGGTCTCCATTAAAGGAAAGTGGGTGGTAGATAATAATTAGCATGTGGACAGTTCCATGAAAAATTGTTAATTATGTAAAGAGATAAGTGTCAAAAACACATCTAAATTATCCTCTTTTTTGAGTTTTATATCTAAATTATTAGAAGTGTGAGTTTCACACCTAAACTATCAGTTAGGTATGAAACTCGCACTTTCAATAATTTATATATAAAATTAAAAAAAATAGAAAATAATTCAAATATATTTTTGAGATTTATGTCTTAAAGTAAATAACATTCAAAGCATTGTTGGAGAACATGGCTTTGATATCAATCATTGCTTCAAAGACACTAATAACATGCAGACAAGCTGGCTAATTTAAGCCAATACTATTAAGTTTTGATGATAGCACAAACTTCAACTCTTTTATGGACTTCCCAAGGAATATCAAAGGCCTTGTGAACATGGACAAATGAAATTTATCAATCTTACAAATTGAAGTAATAAATGAAAAGACAAAAGATGAAAAATATTTTAAATTTTAAATAATTTAATTATTTTGAGCAATAAAAAATTTTAAAAATTTTGCATAATATTGATTGGAACGGAGGGAGTATATTTTTTTTTTTTACAATTTCCTAAGTATACTCTTGTAAATTAATGCAAGTTTCTAATCTATTACTCCCTCCATCCCATTTTAGATGGTGACACTTTTTATATAAGAACTTTTTATTTTACACGATAATTAGAAAAAATCATTAATAGATTGATCAACTTTACTATTTTGCTTTATGCTTACATTAATTAGCCTCTGGAAAAAAAAAATTAGAATCTTCAACTTCCAAAAATCATATTGATTATAGGGGCAAAATGAAAAAAAAAATTAATTCTATTCTGATTTAGTAAGTGATAAGGTAATATGAGACAAATATTTTTGGTAAGGTGCCCATCTAAAATGGGAGAGACGGAGTATTATGTTGGGATGTTTAACAATACTTGTTCGATTTGTAAAATTAATGAATAATTTATCATTTTCTGTCTATTTTACCGTCGTAACTAAAAAGTAAATAGTATTCATTTTTCAATATTTAAATGACTTATATTTAATAAAGGTGATTTGATAAAATTATTGTTGTTGTTTACTATTTTTTAATCTCTATATTAAATCAACAGCAGATAACTATTAACGGACATCGAAAATAATTAATGTCTCTAATTATACACATAGATTAGAGATCATCGAAAGGTATCTTATTTCAAACAATGAATGTAGACTTAATTATAAAGAGGAGTGACGAGAGTTCCAATTATTTTATTAGAAAACATCGAAAGTATCTTATTTGCTAGTAATTTTGTTTAGATACTTGTTATTTTGATTGACAATAATAAATAAATAATTATTTTTATTGAGCATCTGAATAAAATAATAAATGCTTTTATTAGCTAAGCTGGTTGGAATTTTAATTTTTTTTTGTGTGTGTATTTTTCAAGTATTTATGTGATTAATTTATTTCTACGTAATAAGAGCATGAGAACACGAGTTAAAAAAAAAATATTTCATTACGTGTTTAATTAGAACATGCCATTATATGAGTATTTAAAAAAAAAAAAAAACACATTCCTATGTTTAGTATTATCTTCGTTTCATTTTATATGAGTTAGTTTTACTTGACTGAATTTAAAAAGAAAGAAGGATTTTTGAAATGTATAATCTAAAATAAGTGATATTTCCTCCGTTCACTTTTACATGTCACTATTTCACTTATCGAGGTCAAGCTACACAAACTTTGACCAATATTTAAGATATATTTTTTCATCATATTAATATGAGAATGATTGCAACTTACAATATTTTTCATATAGTTTTCAACCATCTAAATTTTAGATTTTAAATATTAAATTTAGTTATCTCAATTTGGTTTTGAAGTTTAATCAAGTTGACCTCAAAAAACGAAGTGGTGACAAACAAAAGTGAACAGACGGAGTAGTTATTTGTGTGAATATAAATCATTTAATTAAGGGTAGAACAAACATTTTAAAGTTAAATTATTACTAAGTATAGAAATGTGTCATTCTTTTTAGGATTAACTAAAAAGGAAAGTGAGTCATCTAATGTGGCACAGAGAGAGCAACAATTTAACTTTAAAATATTTACTATATCCTTAATGAAATAATTTACAACCACACAAACATCCATCATTTATTTTAGAACCCACATTTCGAAAGTCTTTCTTTCTTAAATTTGTGATAAATTAAATTAACTCATCAAAATGGGAATACTTCTTACCCCATTTGTTCCATTTTACCTGATACTCATTTTTTTAGTCTGTTCCTAAAAAAATATCACTTTATTCTAATTAGAAATACTATATCAAATTAAATAGTGTCACGTAAATTAGTAATGATGGGAAGATGATGGACTTTTAGTTATGATTGTGCAATCATAGCATGCTAACCTTTTTCTTTCTTATTATGTCAACTTCAGTTAGTTATTTATATATCATTAAATTAAACTTTCACTCTAATTCACCTGT
Source organism: Solanum virginianum (assembly GCA_000787875.1). Taxonomy (NCBI): domain Eukaryota; kingdom Viridiplantae; phylum Streptophyta; class Magnoliopsida; order Solanales; family Solanaceae; genus Solanum; species Solanum virginianum. The sequence goes on from DF358317.1 coordinate 75,569, forward strand.
CATGTTTTAATGACTGAGTCAGATGTCTTAAATCATGATTTAAATTTTTTTTATTGATATAGAATAATATTTATTTGAAGTTGAAAACTTGTTTGAATTTATAAGTTATATTTATTTTATAAACATAAGAATTTTATAATTTATAAAAATTATCAAAATTTCTCTAATTCTTCTATAATTTTACCAAATAAACAAAATATAATACATACATAAAGTACAAAAATATCTTAAAGCACCATATTGATAAATTAGATATTTTCATATTCTTTTTATAAATAAATATTTGCTAATATATACTATTACAAACCTTTAAACAATCATAATCTTTCAAATATTCATTAGCCCGATAAATTAGTAATAGTAGTAAATAATTATTTTTTTAATATAATCATCTCACAAGATACTAAAGATATCTTCATAATGAGAATGTTTCATTTTTTTAAAATATTAAGAATAATCAATACCTATTTTGCAAAATATTAACATATGAATGAAATTATATATTTTTCAAAAGTAAAATCATAATTCGAAATTCAAAATTTCATTTTAAAAAGGCTAACACAAAAGTTATTGTTCACATAGTGAATTTGATGTATCACTAATATAACGTGAATGATATATCAATTATACACTGTGAAATTATGTATCAATACAATACAAATTTCAAAATTATTGCTACTTTTAATAGTTAATGAAACTATCACTATGTTTGCAAATAGGCATCAAAGAATTGTTATTTGTTAAAAATTTCAGTTTTTAAATTATAATTTTAAGTGATAACAATTGAATTCTAATACAATGTGAGTGAGCTCGCAAGTGAAATTCTTATAAAAAAAATTTCAAAAGATTTTCTAATTATTACATTGTCTATGCAAATTTCTTATCAACATCCAATGTGGACTTTTTTTGTATATCCAAATATAGTCTTTTCGTCAAACCGAACATATCACTATATTTTTTGATTTTACCTAGAGATTTTTCTAATCTATTTGCACTTTAATAGATGAAATTATTTGATATTTTCATCAAAACTAGCAAGTATTTGATGTGATAGTGAACATATTGGAAAAGCTTTGACACCGCTATTATTAAAAAATTAAAAGAGAACTTCAAAGAACGATATTTGGCAAATTTGAAAATAAATATTCTAATTTGTTTGAATATTTTTGATTTGGATGCTTTTAGAATGTGGTTTAGATTTTAGAATTAACTTTTGAAAAATTTAGGATCGTAGATTTAACTTTTTGGATAAATTTGAAAATAATATTCTAATTTGTTTTTTTTTTTTGATTTGGGATGCTTTTAGACTATGGTTGAAATTTTAGATTTAACTTTTGAAAATTTTAAGATCGTAGATTCAACCTTTTGGATATATCAAAACTCCAAAAGTTTAGTACAATATATTTAACAATATCCTTTCGATATTATTATAAATGCTCATACTAAAGCCTTTTTTTTTTTAATTTTTATGAAAGTTTAAATGTTTGAATACACAACTGAATGATTAAGATGTCTTTAGATCCAAAGATTAAATGGTTAAAACTGTTTATTTTTTAACATTTAATATGCATAATTATTTTACATGTATATAATAAATATATAATTCAAATAAAGTTAATTAAATATTTAAAACTAATAAAATTAAAACGTTATTTGACAACATTAAATGGAACAATTATGCTTGCTAGTAATGCGGAATAGTTGGTTGTAACAATAATAGTTGTGATAGTGGAGGTGATTGTGTTGTGATGATTGTTATAATGATGTCAATTGATAATGACAATGGTGATTTTAAAGGTGAAGTTGGTTGATGTTATGTAGTTGATAGTATCGATGATGATGATAAAAGAATGTGTGGTGGTTGATGATGTGTTTGTGATAGTTAGCACTGACGCTATTTACATTATTGGAGGTGATCAGTAGTACAGATTGACCATAGTGATGGAAGTGACAGTGGTGATGATGGAAGAATGTATAGTGATAGTTGGTGACAGTACCAGACCAGTTGTGACGGTAGAATTTGTTAATAGTAGAAATTGACTATAGAAAATATAGTGGTTGATAGTAATGAATATAATTATAATGATGGAAGATGTCAGTGTGGTAGCCGTTTATAGTAATAATTAGCAATGATGCTGATTGTGATGACAGAGATGGTTGGTCTCAGACGACGATTAAAATAATAATATTAGCATTGGAGGAGAAGGTTAGTGGTAGTGGATGTATATTATTTTGATTAATTGATATTGTGATTAATTTATTAATATTATTCTTCGTTTTGTGAGGGTTAAAACTGGAAAGCTAATTTTAGGAACAAACAAAACGCAGATTAAAGGGGGAAAAAAACCCAAAATGAACGCCGTTGCCGGGGATCGAACCCGGGTCACCCGCGTGACAGGCGGGAATACTCACCACTATACTACAACGACTTGTTGAATACTTGTTCTTATTTTATAAAATATGTAATATATTAGACAGGACTGAGGATGATAAATAAAAGTTTTAGCCTTACGATTTAGAGTCTGTTTGGATTGACCTATTTTACGTTATTAGTAAGAAATTTTGACTTATAAGCCCATTCAAACAACCTCTTAAAAATTGAAACTTTCGAGCTATGATAGAAGATGAAGGTGCACACAATAACATAACAAGAATTTCGATAAGAAAATTGAAAAAATTTAATTTGTGACTTAGAATTATTTTGGAAACATTTTAGGGATCAAATTCATATTAGTTAATATAATATGGTAATCAAGTAATACATTATTGTCCAACAAACTTTTAATTTTCGTGCCAACTTCTTTGCTTCAGTTAAGAAATGCAATTGTTTAATGAAGAAAAAAGGGACCACAAAATGAAAGAAGGTTGCTCTGATGAAAAATTCAAGATCGGATTTACGATC
>DF358317.1:78870-99667 GCA_000787875.1 Solanum virginianum
GGAAGAGCAATTTCGTCCTTCTCGATATATTTTAATGTCCCCAGGTCAATTTTTGAAGTATATTTCGCATAAAAAGGGTTTTAAACCTAAAAATCTTCTAAGTCTTTTAATTTTTCGCAAGTCAAAGAAAATAAGAGGAGAGAAAGAGTAAGGGTTTCAAGAGTTTTCCAATTCCTTGAAGAAATCTCCATTCCCAGGTATGTAAAGGCTACCCAAAAGCAAGAAATTGATCTTCCATGTGCCAATGTAGAGCTAGAGTGAAAAAATTATGTTTAGAAATCTTAAATTGGGATTTTCTTGAAAGTTCTTGAATATTAGCATTAAACTCTTGGATAGTATATTGTATTCTTGTTTTCATGCTTTAAACTATATTTTTATACCCTAACCTGATGATCATCATACTTAAAGTTACTGTGTTTTTAAGTTATTATGTGATTGTGACTAAACTCATGTGGATGCTCTTTGGAAAGACTGAATAATGAACCTAGGGAGATGTCTAGAGCCTTGAATGTTTGAATGTGATATCTGACTTAGTCTGGGTCCTGAGGTAAGTGTGTTGATGACTGTGATAGTTGAAATTATTATTGATGGAGTTGAATGAGTATAGTTCCCTTAAGTGGAGTAGATAGACTTGCCCCTAGAGGTTGGTTGATTGAAAGTTCTTGATGGATTGATAGACTTATGATCATGTTGAGTCCTGGAAGAAATATTAGCATCGAAATATGTGAGAGTGAGTACCATCCGCACTTATTAACTACGTGGCCAGCGTAGGAGAGGATTGAACCGTGAAAGCGGATATTTCCTTTGTCCCAAAAGATGACTTGACAGACTTTTGGATCCACTGACAGATTCGTCCTTTACCCCGGCAAGTTACTGAATAGATGTGGCAACGACATCTCTTCGTTGTATCAGTACTGGCTCATAGGTAATGGTTGTCGGTTATAGAAACTCCCAGATAGATTTTATGATGATAGAACTCTGATGTGATGTGACTGTTCGATGTTTGTTGGATAGTGAAGTGATAGAGTCTGGTCCTTTACTTTGAGGTGATGGTGATGATTGATGAGGGACTGTATATTGTCTCCTTTTTTTTTTTTCTTTAGCCCATTTACATATAGTACATTTCACGTACTAACGTCCCTCTTGCGCTGTATTATTTTATGATGCAGATACTATAAACCGAGAACTTCAGCAACCCGATCGTTAGGTTCAGAGCTCTCTATCCCAGACAGTGGTGAGTCCTCCCCTGCATTCGGAGGATGTTTGTTTTCTTGATTTGATAGTTTTTACTTGATGTTTGGTAGTCATGGTCTGTCATGGTACCGTCTTCGACTATAGTATAGAGGCTTCATAGACATAGATGCTGATATTGATGTTGGAAGTTCTTTTTCCCTCTTCCTTTCTTTATATTGAGATTTTCGTTATCTATTCTACTTCCTTATGATAGACTGAGATTGATAGTATTGAGCCCACAAATAGAATTGTATCTTTATTATTACTTCTATTCAGCTGAGGAATTGACTGAACGATGGCAAAAAGACTAGGTGGTCCGCTTGGGGGTTAGCAATAGTGTCCGAGTGCTAGTTACGTCTAGGGTACTCTCCCGGGACGTGACAAAAAGAAATGTGAATTGAATCTTTAGTTTATATATGAAGCAACGTTTTACAAGGCGGGGTGCAAGGTGATGCGTTTTATGTAGTATGAGGCTACATATATATATTAAATTTTATAGTTTTAATACTAAGAAATAAGTAAAAATAAAACTTTCACTAATTCTGCAAATAACTTTAAATAACTTACAGAAGAACTATTATAATTATTATTTGAGAAAGGTAAAAATACAAAAAAGATAACAGCTGATTTAAAAAAAAAAATGAAATCATTATTAATCCACATGACTCGCGATGAAAATACTTTTTTAATACACTGCTTATTAGTATTATTACAAAATGTTACTCCTTCATGAATGAAACTAAAATTACTTTCAAATAGAGAAATAATAAAATATGACAATTTTGAGACGTATGACAAAAACATAAAAATCAATGATAAATGAAGGTGTAAAATTTGACTTTGTAATTTTCAAACGAAATATTGAGTAATAATCAAATATGTGATACTATGACTTGTTATTTGAGTTATTCTCGCTCTTCTTATTTTTATAGATGAAAAAACTATTGCGTATTCTTTATTTATTAAAGAACTATGAGGTCAACAATATTAACTAAAGAATTAACACAATTTTTTGTAACACCCGCTAGACAAGCTTCGAGCATTAGGCCTTGGGCGAACGTAAGTGTACAATCAGATGCTTAGAACGTAAGTCTTACAGAACTAAGCCCCACAAACGTTTTGCTATAATTTCGCTCTGAGGTGAGTCCCAATATTGCCTTTTAAAATACTAACCTGGAGTTTGATTTTTTCTTTTTCCTTTTATGATTTGGGAAACATTCACATGTAAATGTGTGGTCAAATATATAAGCCATCACATTAGATAAAGTGGGTGCATTGTCCAAGGTGTTCAAGTTAAATTTGAATTGATTTTTTTCCTAAACGATAATAAAATCAATTTTATTTTCCCTAACATATGCATTCATTTGTAATTTGATTCTCAAAATTATTAATTTGGATGATGGGTTGATTACAAGTCGAAATTTTATGTTAACACATAATTTGGATTTAAAAAATTGTACATTTTCTTATAAACTCACAATTTATGTAAGATAACTCTTATAAAATTTTACCGAATAAGCAAACTACAGTTCATATACATATATAATTAACACTTTGTTTGAATGTTGTTATGAATTGTTTCATAATATATTATATTGTATTGTATCGTACTTATATTGTTTCAATGAAATATAATGTTTGGATAGGTTGTATTGCTCTCCGTTGTTAGATAATCTCATACATCCATAATTTGAATGATAAACCTATAAGAATTTGTAACCTAGGTGTAGGCGACATGAAAAAATAGGATAAATGATAAAATAAAATTATTAAATAATAAATAAAGTTCAAAATGAGAAGAAGATATCAAAAGGAAGGGTGCAACTACACCAAATCAGTTATTACATAAAATGGGTCTTTTCATCGTTACCTAATAATGAATTAAAATAATACGATACAATGAAATTTAAGTAACAATCAAAACGAACATTGTATTTGAACTAACAATACAATACAATACAACATAATCCAACAGAGAGGGGGTCAACAATCTTCTCTATCAAGTTCCTCCCGAGATGAAAAAAAAGATTGACAATTTTTCTTTTCAGAACTATCGCCCCCGATAACAACCATCCAAAGAAGGGGTAATAAATCACATATCTATATATTTCTTTTATAAATAAATATTTGCGATCACATGCTATTTAAAACTTAGACAACAAATTAATCAACAACTACAACTCATAGGAGGAAGATCCAAGTTGTTCCCACTAGACACTTTCTTAAAAACCCTACCTCCAAAAACCATAAACCCTAATGAGTGTCCAACAATAGCAACCAAGAAAACACCAACATTAAAAGACATGACAGCCAACATAACAACATAAGCCAAACCAATTCTCAAACCATACAAGATTGTCTGAAGAAGTCCAGCAGCCACATGATCAACATTACTCTTGTTAATGTAATTGCTATGAGAGAGAAATTCGACAAAAATCGCCATGAAAAAGATGAGAACAAGTGTCAACATGTACATGCTCAAATTATCGTAGCCAGGCCAACCTGGGAAGAGAATCTCAGTATTCTTTCCCCAGAAAAATGTCATGTGCATCATCATGTGATGGTGGTTCTTCATCATCATCCCACTGTTAGGAAAAAAATAAAATAATTATTTTTATATTAAATAGTAAAATATTGTACTCTCTTCATTTTTGTTTATTTGTCTAATAATGTACTTCCCTTTTTAAATCTATTTTAAAAAAAAAATCTTTTATTTTTTGTATAATTTTTGAATTTCACATGTTTAAAATTAGAAAATTAAGTTGATATTATCCATTGGTTTGAATCAAAATAAATGATTACATCATTTTATTATTAAAAGAGATTTAAGTGAAATGGAGTATTAAAAATGTTATTATCCTTATAATTGATTCTCAATTAAAAAATAAATAAGTGCATTTTGCAATTACTATATATAGATCCTAAATTTTAAAAAAGGAAGTAAATATTTTAAATTTTCTATCTGTAATATCCCTCTATGCAATAACAAGAGGCCAATAGCCACTATTGAGTTAAGATATGAATAATTTTATCAAATCACTCTCGATAAATATAAATTATTTAAATATTAAAAAAATAAATAATATTTAATAATAAGGATAAAATAGATATAAAATGATAATTATTTATTGATTTTACGAATTGATGAACAAAATATTACAAAATATTCTAAAATAATACAATTAACAAGTAAAAATAAACGAAAAGTTATACCCGCCTCCTCCAGTAGCGTTGTTCATAGTAACTGACGATGATGGTTGAGCCCCTCCACGCCTGTGGCCTCCTTCATTCATATCTCTCTCTCTTTTTATAAAAAAAAAATTCTTGTCTAATTCTTGATTTTTGTCTTTGGTAATTAGGAGATTTATATTGGTGAGGACAATGATATTTATGGGGAAATTATAATTATTGATAGTACATTGTAGTAAATGTACTACTTTTTCAAGTACAAAAAAATAACATAAATAGTAGAATTTTAAAAAGAGACTTTTTTCCCTTGATTAATAATGAAGGACAATATTTTTTTAAAAAAAATATCCAAGTGTAAGTTTGTAACGCTAAAGTCCTGTTTTGTTTGTAATACTACACTTATTTCCTTTTCTTTTTCCTTCATAAAATTAATTTTATAATTTTAAAAAGTGCTAACATGGTAAAATCATCAATTAAATTTAGGTGTCGTTTGACCCCAAATATTTTTAGAAAAAATTTGAAAAAAATTGAAAAATAGTGTTTGGTAATAAAACTTGACAAATATATTTGAAGAATTCTTAAGTTCTGAAATAATAACATAGGAATTCTCAATTTTAGGAATCACATATACAAATAAGACCCCAATATAGTTTATAGTTGAACAACATTTCATAAAACCACAATGTAGTTTATAGTCATAAGCCTAATAAGTAATACTCATAAGTAAATCAACTTGAAAACATGCATATTATATGAAAAGGAAGGTTGGGCACAATGGGTGAAAGGACCCAATGATTGAAACCCACATACCTCAAACTTGGAGATTTCCTTGATAAAAATTTGAATGAGAACTTGAAGTTTGAATGAATTTCTTGAGATCCAGAATGAGTTTGGAACCCTTGATTTTGGGTGAAATATTTGTCTAAGTGTTTGAGAGGGTTTTGGGGAATGTATAAGTGTTTTTTACGCATAGGAAGGCTTAGGCCCAAGACCCCAAAGGCTTAGGCTGAAACAAGAAAACTGACAACAAAATTCACTGCCCCGCGACGGCTCCACGTTGCGGAGCTAATGTGGACTGTCGCTGAAATTTAAAATTTTGTGAAATTCGATTTTCGCTACGGATTCTCTAAAATTCGGATTATACCCATTTCCCACTCAACTTTTTTCCCCTGAACAAGAATATAAAATCGAATTTTTAATATCACGCATGAATTTTGAGATGTATGAAAATTATGATTATGGGCATTTTCAAGGCATATTTTCAGGCATTTTGGGGTTATTTCAATATCTCCTCCTTGGGAATATTCATCCCTAAATGTTAAAGAAACGTATATAAGAGGAGTAATAAAGACGATTTCAGCCCACACAAGAATGCAATAATGCACTTAAATACCATTTCAAAAATCTCAACATAAATGTCGAAATCACCATGAACTTGTCATATAAACATGAATGTATGCAAATGACATGAGGGCTGAAACTTAAGACTTGAAATTACAGGAAGGACTTAGTCATTATCTTAGGCTTGAATATAGTGAATGAGGTACGAATATCGCTCCTTTATGACCGCTTCGGCTTCCCTAGTGATTCCTTCGTCTTGTCGATTCCTCCAAAGAACCTTCACGGAAATTACATCCTTGCCTCTCAACTTCCTCACTTGTCTATCTAAGATTTCTACCGGAACCTCCTCATAAGTCAAATTATCCTTTATCACACCCATACCTCTTCAAATTCACTATAGCACTTGGGTCACCACACACTACCTTAACATAGACACATGGAAAACCAGACGAACCATACTTATATCCATAGGCAACTCCAATCCTTATGCAACCTTACCAATTTCTCCTCCATACCTTATAAGGACCTACAAACCTTAACCCATTTGCCAACTTTAAACACACATAGTCCACCTTGGTACCAAAAGCCACCATCTCCCCTTTGGGAGAAAACCTCCACTCTACCATCCCTTACCAAAATCTCCAACTCTATCAAGGTAGATTCAATGCCTTGCTTAACTAGACCTCCTCAACCAAAGAAAATTCAGAACCATCAAAACCACTACACCAACATTCTCAACTTCACCCAACCTCATACCCAACCTAATCACCCAGTGAACTTCTCCAACCACCCTCTCATCATCCTAAAGATTACCACTTTCCATAATTAGCAAGCAATCTCACACTCCTCAAAACTCACAATACCACCCTCAAATGGTCCACAAACTCTCCCTTACTTCCAGAAATGAGCCAACATATCATCACCAAAGACCACCACAAACATATCAAGGTAGGGTTTAGAGACCCTATTCATGAGACCTATAGACATAACCAGTGCACTAGCCAAACCAAAAGACACTACCCCAAATTAAAACATCAAAAGGACGTCAAGAACTCATGGACCACCGAAATCAACTCAATAGGAAAGACCTCATACTCAACATTCGTAATCCTGACAAGATGATAGAGACCCTATTTAGAAATCAATCCTTAGATTTCAATTGGACCTTAAGACAAGAAATGGATCTACCTCTTCACTATCACTCAAAGATGGGTACTTTTATGGGTCCTACTATCAATGGAGGCACAATATACATGTTACTAATCTACCCCAAATGTGACATAAAAATCCACTATATCTAATTCAACCAAGTCACAAGGCAAAACCTAATGCAATATGAACGTGGAAAAACACCTATGAACTTTTCTAGCAACAATCGACTCACCAACGGGGTAGACACTTCATAAGGTTCACCTAACACCAGGGACACACATGAAGCCTACAAGCAATAAAAGGACTAATAAAAGAAATAGTGGCACTCAGACCTATCAATGTATATATATCTAATTCATAGGAAACTTCAACATACCGGTAGCAATATCAGGTGCCTCATCCCCTCCTTGCCTCCTTTGAAGAACATAGAATCTATTGTGCCTTGGGGCACGTCCTTGATGATCTACCTTTCCTCCTTAGCCCACATTAGCACCTTGGCCCGCATTAACATCTTGGCCTTAAGGACCATTACCTTCACCTTTGGGTTGAGCATGAGGACAACCATTAACTTTGTGCCTAAATCCATCACAATTGCAAACATTAGACTTCTTCAAACATGGGCCACCATGGCCTTTCCCACACTTTTAGCATCTAGGCCTTGCCTCCCCCTCATCACCTCTTTTGAATCATTGATTTGACACTCTACCATTAGCAAATCCCTCGTTGGAAGCAATGGATAACTCTTGCCCTTGAAATTTCTAGCATTGAGGGAATCTATCACCTTTGGAATTTTGAAATCCAGCTTCAAAACGGGCCCTCTTGGCCTTACTAATTTTTCTCTTTCTAAGCTTTTCACCCTTCAATTGTTTGGTATAAGTCATGAGATAGGATAAATCCATATCGCATATCAACATGGTGGCATGACACTCCTCATTAACCAAGTCGGACACCCTCATCACAAATGTTTTCATCCTAGACTCAGCTCGGCCACCAATTGTAGAGCATACTTGGAGAGTTTGTTGAACTTGAGGGCGTACTCCCTCACACTCATAGACCCTTGCTTTAGATTCATAAATTCCATCATCTTGGCCTCCCTTAGCTCAAGGGGGAAGGACCGGTTGAGAAATGCCGCCTTAAACTCTTCCAAAAAGATGACATTGTTGTTCCCCTTTTTCGCTTTTCATTGGGTAAACATATTTGAGTCACCCCTTGAGTTGGTAGACCGCCAACTCCGCCTTCTCCTCTGATCCAACCCCCATAATAGCCAACACTTTGTACACTTCATCAATAAATTCCTGAGGGTCCTCATCCACCTTAGACCCATGGAACTCCGGTGGGTTAATCCTAGTAAAAGTCTCTCACTCTTGAAGCCGGCGTAGAAACATGAAGAGCTTGGTCCCCTTGGTTGATTTGATTAGTCATGCACTGAGCTAACATGGTAAGAGAATCCCAGAATTCTTCATGAACCACTCCTTCATCTTGAGGAGCTTGAGGAGCGGGAAGAGCCGGTTGCTCCTTGGGTGTACGGTCTCTTCTTTCTCTTAGAATTGGCATGATCTAGAATAGCAAAGAATATTCATTAGGGGAAAACTTTACCTTAACTTCTATAGCACGACATAGACTATGAAGAAGGGAAACATTTCCTAAAATGCCTCACGGTCTCCCATTCATAGTTGTGGCGCGCTTCACAACCATGAATAAGATTCTAATCGACGTAGTGTGTTGGACTCCGAAGACCATTAATAATCTAGTGCTCTGACACTAAGTTTGTCACGACCCGTACCTAGGGCCAAGACGTGACACAGTGAATGGGGAACTCGAAGGGACCCCAAACAAGCCTCTTAGCATATCATACACACATCCTTAGTGGCGGAAGCAATTAAACAACAACAAGAGAGTCAAAATAGAAGTAAAAGGACTAAGAGAAATCTTTGATATCATAAAAACATAAAGAGTCAAGCTCATAGCATAGATACATCATAATATTCTAACAATACCTCTAAACTTAGAATGGACGGGGGCCAAAACACTTTCCAGGCTCTCCCTCATAATATCAAATATCAACATAAAGAAGTTTTAGATTTAACAATAGAAAGCAGATAGTGTCCTCGAACTTGAGGACTCACCAAGCTTATCTTCAAGATGTCAAACTAGCTACATGGAGGAGGATAGTCAAATTAAGCTCCGGTTCCTACATGGTAACATCATGTAGGCATAGAGTATACGTTAGTACATTTGAATGTACTAAGTATGTAGGATGCAATGCAACAAGAGTAGGCAATATAATCAAAATACATAATTATAAGCAATGGTTAACGTAAGAACAATATGGCATGCATGATCAATGCTTAAAGTAAAACATGTTTTGCAAATCATTCATCTTATATAAAATATAATATGTAAGTGTGGGAAGAGACCTTAACTGACATAAAATAAGACCAAGCGAACTACAACTTAAAATTCCAATGATGACCCTTCACCAGTAAAGAGGTAGTCTACTTGCCAAGGTAAATCATACTTCAAACTTACAGGAACATGACCCAACTTCTTATAACATGACCCAATTTCATATGAAGTAACCTTCCTTACGGGAACATGACTCAATTTTGAATAGAATTTCATCAAGAAGTTTCACTAAATTGTCATTAATTAAACACATCTTTAGAAAGCCCAAAATCATCATAAAGTCACTTGACACATAAATCAACCAATAGATCATCAAAATTTTAAGAATCCTTAAAAAGACAATTTATCAAACACTTGGTGGGTGCGTAATGCTAGTATAAAATCACGCAATTCAAGAGTGAAAACATGTAAGGAAAACCAATATAAATCCACCCACTAACACTTGGTAACATTCTCTAACAAGATACATCAAAACCCCTCATTAAATCTCACAATAGATCTTAGATTTATAACTCAAAACATGCGTAGTTGAGCAACATTTCATAAAACCCCAATATAGTTTATAGTCATAAGTTATAAAAAGTAATACCCATAAGTAAATCAACTTGAAAATATGCATTTTATATGAAAATATTTGTCTAAGTGTTTGAGAGGGTTTTGGGGAATGTCTTGAATGATATGGGCTGAAATATGACTAAATATATGTGTTTTTTACGCATAGGAAGGTTTAGGCCCAAGACCCCAAAGCTTTAGGATGAAATAAGAAAATTGGCAACAAAATACACTGGTCCGCGACAAAGCCATCAACTCTAATGGAGAATGGGACTATTGATACATAAGGCTCTATGTACAATTCTCAAGTTTAGGACCTCATCTCAATTGTGCTCCCTTTTGCGACACTCTACTCCATCAATTTAAGCTCATAGCTCCTATTAAAAACTCTACCTATCCACATCCTCTTATTCCATTCAAGATGATAATATCCATACAAGGCTAACCCTCAATACTCAACTCTATACTTTCTCAGGGACTTTCCTTTAGAGATTCCTAGTCCTCTTTACTATCCCTATCCTTACTTGAAACCATCATCACAAAGTCTTTCAATAGTCTATCATCGATACTCACATAATAACAACCATACATTCAAGCCTATCACCCTAACCACTTCAACTATGTTTTAGAATCTTCAAGCCTACTTAACACTTCTACTTCCACCATTCAATGAACTCTCACTCAAAGACACACCAACATACTCTTACCTATCTATTGCACATCATAGGGTATCATCTCTCTTTCTCTCCCTATCTCTATCCCTACATGACACAAATTCAACACCAATATCATAATAAGAATATATTCACTCCTTCTCATCTACTTTCATGCTCAGTCTACTACTATCAGCAACACTATTTAGACCTGGAGGAACTCATCATCTCCCCCTTTGACGAAACCCCAAAATTATTACCTCTCTATGCAAAATAAGCACTAATACTATCAAAAATTCAAATACTCAGATACTCGAATACTTATTCTCAAGAATAGACTTCGAACACAATATCTAAAGCTTAAACTTTATCTCCAACATCATTATGAGGCACGAATACCATCAAAGACTTGCATACTCAATTGCTCAGAGGCTCAAAAGGAACATCAACTTGAGGATAAAAACTCAACTCCATTATCACAATTCAAGAGCACTCATTTTCTCCCATCACCCATAACTCGTCTACCACCATCAATAATGGTATAACAAGCCAAAGGTCAATGTATATGTAAGATGACATCAGGATCAAGAACTCTCACACAAATATCTTAAACTCTTCTGTTATGCTATAGTCATATACATATAACTAGTCACTCAGACTCCTTTCAACGATATCACTCTTAGCTCCTTCCCATCTCTATGGAAACCTATATATATTTGCTATCTTTATGGCATACAAAACCACCTCCCACAACTCTTACAATCTAACCTCCTCTTTTGCTTCCAGAATTCCAACTCTTGTGGCCCCTTATAAACTCATTTGTACAAGACTTAGACTATCATGAAAACTCATCATCATCTATCCATAAGCCCCAACAGACCTAGCTACTCATGACGATAAAGATTGCTTAAATTAGCCTACTCCACATCAACAACTCAAATATACCATCTAGATTCCTATAACCATCATAACTTAGAGCTTCACACATCTTCGCACAATCGTGGAGACCTATCTCAAACCTCTTCTTATCTATTGAGTTATCCTCCTCTCACTCGTCTTACATAAGGGTCTCTTGTACCCTACCCATAACATCACTTTCCTCACAAATTAACATCTCCATACACTATAACAAGCCTCTTAGAGAAAATCTCCAACTAAGACTATCACTCTCACGATACTATCTCCTCTTTCATACTACTACCCAAAATTCAAGCTTAAGGGTCTAGTACTAACATATGCACTTATCACACACCTCTCTAGTATAACACCACTTAACAACTACCAGATAAAAAATTAAGGAACATAAGCCCACTAAAATCTCATAACGAATACTCAATCAACACATCCCTTCCTCATAACTCAAAACCACTCACATATTCAATCATATCTCCTTATCTAACTAAGCTCATAACTTGATGAGTCTCATGAACCCTCAATTAAAAATCAAAAGCTTAATTTAGATCTATCATATCGAAAGCACTCTTTTCCCCTATTCAAAATCTACACTTCACCCTCAATAATAGGAATATCACAACACATCAACATAAACTTCCTTCTAGTTTCGAGAATACCCGAACACATTCTAACACTAACCCCCCCTCTCTTTATACCTCATCATGATAATCATCGGACACTCACCACTCGTTCATCAAACTTAGGGAAATTGACTCATCACCTCACTACCTACCTAATAGACACATAACTCTAACTACAAACCTCAATCAAACACCACTCTCACTACCCAGTCTCCTCCTCTCCCTCATCATCTTCCTAGCTCAGGAGTAACAACTCTACTTATGGTTTTACAAGAACTCAAATCTCACTCTTAGTAGGAAACATTAAAATTCTTGGAAACATAAACTTTTCTCTCATAGATAACATCAAAAGCAAGTAAAGACTCAACTATACCTGTCATAATATCCCAGAGTGTTTCTCTGAGTGAGCAACTACTACGGCACACAACTGGTCTATAACCTCAGTCGTGCTAGGAGTAACATCTCTCTAATTTTCTCTAACTGGTAGTGTAGATCTAGTGGGTTGAGTTTTATTGACTTGCCTTGGATAATCCCTCCAAAAGTGATTCGCTTAGCCACATTTGAAGCAGTCATCGATGCCCAATCGATACTGTCCCAAATGAAGTTTGCCACACCTTCCACACGGTGGCTTCCCTTTTTGTCCTAGAGTCACTTTTCCTCAGGTGGAAGATTATGAACCTTGAAAGACTGGTTTTTCCTCGACCTACTGTTGGATGTGGCTGTACTCTCTGGTGGTGGCATATAACTCTTGGGTCTCTACAGAAAGGGGAACCTATTTCCCTCCTCACCCTAAGCTTCTCCCATCTCACTCTCTTTGTCCTATTCTACCCATCGGTCATGGATAACAAGCTGAGTAGTAGGCTCAAGCTTCTTGGTGATGATGATATTCCTCAAGTCCACGGTGCATTTAGAAGGCAAGGTTTGCAATGTATAAAGCATGATTTAGAAAATAAAATTTTATAGATTTGACTTTATTGCATGATTTAGAATCTAAAAGAAGGGAAACAATTCCTAAATGTCACATAGCCTCCAAATTATGGATGTGGAGCTATTTACACCAATAATAAGAACTCTACTAGACACGACTTCATAGACTCCCTGGGACTCTTTAACTTGTTCTCTGATACCAAGTTTGTCACGTCCCGGGAGGGTACCCTAGACGTAATCGACATTCAGAGACTATCACTAGTCCCAAACGAACCACTTTGACTTATCACATTCATTCATTCATATATTCTACTAATCAGCCAAAGAACAAAAGGAAGTAAATGAAAATATCTCATTTAGTATCAAAATAGTGTCATAAATAGAAAGGCTAGTAGAAAATAACTAGCTCACAGTCTTATCAATCAATAATCTGACTCTAGTCTATGAAGCCTCTATCACTATTAGGTGGTGCCAATGACAGACGCATGCCTACCTTAATCAAAATAAAGCTAATAAGTATCTAACTCTAAAGCAAGATGAAAATATCATATGAATCCTCTGAAGTAAAGGAGGCTCACCAATCCACTGAACGTCTAAAGATCCTCAACGATGTGCCTGCTGATGATCTCAGTCCCGTGAATCTACATCACAAAATAATGCAACACCATAGTGGTGTTAGTACATGGAATATACTGGTATGTAAAATAGTTGAATGAAACTGAAACAGGTAGAATAATATAGCAATAACATCAACCGACATTAGAAGACTCAACTCATCTCAACTCAGTAAAACATGCAAGTTTAACATAAATCAGGCTCTTTATAATGCACATTTGAAAAGGAAAGAAAGACTCCGTTAGAAATCTCATGCTCAACCAATGTTGTTTGGGAGTTTCTCTTAACCAACATCTATCCCATCCCACCACCTTTAATTTAGGTGGTGCACAACAAATTAGCATGGTTGCCACGTCCGTCCTAAACTTACCATGGTAAAGAATGTAGTATCTTTGTCTATCTCTCTCTTGGATCCAAAGAGAATGTCCAACTTTTGGGATAAGAGTCACCAGAACGTGCTGCACGACTATCCTACGCTGGTAAACACAGTTCTGGGGTGGACACTCCTCACCCAACTCGGTGCTCAATAATACTTCCAAGACTAAAACATGCACAACTCATCTATCAAATCAATCCTCTTTAAGACTCATATCAACTATCACCATCATCTATCAATGAAATTATTATGAGAAAATATACTTAGATTATCATCAATATGTACTCGAAGCATCATGTAGATTCAATGCTCAATTTAATCAAATCTCAGTTTTCAAAATAATGTATAAAAACAATCACAGTCCTCAACTAGGGTTCATATGAATGAAAGCATAAGCATGCATTCAAACAATTACTCAATTTGAAGAACATCATTAAGATATTATTGTATACGAAAAACTCATTAATACCATAGAAACTTAATTCAAGAATTTAACCAAGATAATCCTTTAAGAATCGTGTATGGGGACTCATTGATTCTCAACTTATCTATGACCATCTATGGGGTACATGAGAGAACAATCTCATGCTTTTTAAGTTTAGTCTTACATATCTGGGATGAAGAACTGTTAATCGTCTTGAAAGAAATTGACCTCGAATCTTGAAATCCCCAACTTTCTCTTTTTTCTCCCTCAAGAATCCTTGTTTTGAAAATAGGAAAAGAATGGGCTTTAAAACCATTAATCTGAAGAAACAATGACTAATATATACATTTTTGGGATTTAGGAGGGGTTGGGGAATGATAAAATTACCCTTCCCAAAATTAAAAGAAAAAATGTCAAAAGACTTATACCGGTCCATGACGTGCCAGCGGTGCGGACCAGTGCATTTTCCCCCAAAATTCCTTCGAATGAATTTTTCTCCTCCCGTCAAATTTTTTTTTAAAAAATATAAGTGTAGGTGCGCATCTGTAGCGCGTCGCGCCTGGGGCGCGCATCAACACTGTCTCAAAATAAATTAGCAAAAATTATTTCCTGACTCGGTTGCTTTAAAATCGAACCGAAATCATTTTTCCGTTTGATTTTTTGCGCTGATTGCAAATCCAGTCTCGAATTTCCCATCGGAGCTTGAGAAAACACGTTATGCGCACGATTATGTTCTAGGAGTATTTTAGTAATTTTACGGGGTGTTACAAAAAGCTGGTGTGAGCCCATCCAAAGACTCTCTTAATATAAAGATTTGTAGAGGAGTAATGTAGTATAATTAGTGTTTTCAAAAGGGATAACAATCAATGTGTGATTGTTATGATTTTGTAATGAGGCTCTTAGTGATTAATAAAATTGTTAATTATGTAAAAAAAATAATGTTATAAGCATATAAATGTATATTTGATTAAAAAAAAATCCTAATTTTAGCATATCATGTTGATAACATGTTATAAAATGAGAGAAAACTATAAAAATTCTAAATGATAAAGAAAGACAAATTATATAAAAAATTGAATAAAGAGTCTTATTTTAATTCTCTTCAAGTGCTTTCACAAGGGTGAAAAATGTTCTTTTATATGATATAAAAATTATCTGCTTACAACCTTTTACGCGAACTAAAATTTTGAAAATTTCAGCAGTTTTGTATGGGTAAACTAACGCTAGAATTGGCTTCGTTGAAATTTTTGGAGCTTTTGAGAATATTTTAAGTTTTTGGAATTCGGGACTAGTTTAATTGAGTTTTCGTATGGACAAAGTAATGCTAGAAATGGTTTCGTTGTAATTTTTGGAGCTGTTGAGAATATTTTGAGTTTTTGGAATCCGGAACTAGTTTAAATAATTTTTATCAGGTTTTGGGGGTCAAGGAGACCTCAATTGCAAATTCTAATATTTTTATTGGATCCGAAACGTCGATTTTGGGTTAGGAGAAAATTTTGTTTAGTTTCGAGGCTTTTGGGTAATTTGACCTACCGATAACGTTTGAGATTTAAAGTGGGACTCGTATTGACATAAAATGATCTCCGTTGGAAATTTTAACTGCACCATTGAGTCCGAAATGCTATTTCCAATAAGATTGCATATATGGATTGTATTCTTATGACTTCGGATGAGGTCGGAACATCGAAATTAAGTTTGAGCAGCGAAGGAGAATAGTAAGGCGGTGCCACATGGCCCTGTAGGTTTCTGCCACATGGCGGAACCACTGTTCACAACAGTTTAAAGCTGCAGAAACTTCAGAGAACGTACGTACATCTCCTCCAAATTCGATTCCATTTTTCTCCCTCAATTTTAATCCGATTTGGGTGATTCAAAAGGCTAAGTTGTATGATTTTTTGAGGAAAACAACGTGGGAGCTTCAGAAATTGATTTTTGTGCGTCGTTTGAGGTAAATATTCCTATTTTCAGTTGAGGTTTTTTATTTTGTTCCGAAACTTAAACAGTTTCGTTTTTAAAACGGTTTTTGCTACTAGATTCATTGTTACTTGGAGAACATTTTCATATAAAAATTTTTAGATTCAGGTGACTTTTTCCGAACGATGAAAATTTTAGACAATTTTGCCCCTGCACCCGAATTAAGTGATTTTAGTATTGTTGGATTCCTTATTAAATGGTGATGCCGTATTTGAATAAATTTTGGTGTTTTGGAGTGTTGTTGTAATTGTTATGGATTTATTGGGAGGTTATTGTATATTTAATGAAAATTGGATAAAAATGAGAATAACATTGTTGAGATGTTGAATTGATGCTTGGTTGACATGATATGATTATTGTAGTGTGAAGAAAATATTGGAAATCACCCATAAGTTTATATAAAGTGTTGGGGCCAAATGAGTATATCAATGTTATATAGTGTTATGTTGAAATTGTGAATGGAAATTATGAATTAGTGCCAAGTTGGTGTATTATGTTCATTGTGATGTGAAAGAATGAATGGAATTCATTTTTAGGTCTAGTGTATTTGGTGTTGTAATGGCATTGGAAATGCTTATTGATGTTGTTGGACTTCTTATTGTTGTTGTTGATTGATTTGAGCCTAAATGGATTCTCGGGGCGACTTATTTTAAAGGGAGATACTGCCCAAATTTTTATAGAATTAGGGGTAACAATTGGAATATAATGTCCCACTGACCGCAGCAAGCTAAATGTTTGACATTGTTATAAATTGTTTGTAGACTTTGGACGATTCGAAGCATAAGTTGGAATTTGGTTTGCATTTGGATTGTTTGGAAGGCATTTGAGGTATGTAAAGCATTCTCTTCTTTTGGCATGTCCTAACTTAAATTAGGCTTTGATATGGTCCCCGAGGGAACTCTAATCCGCAATCCGAGCTTGTGTATAGTCCATATTTGTTCTTTGACATTCGTATGACAATTTGTCAAGAATTTTGACTCCTATGTCTATGAAACTTATAAGTTGCAAGAATAGGTAAAATTTGATAAGTTTTGAAAGAATTGATTTGTTAAAGTTGTTAAAGGCATAAGTGTTTGCAATTTGTGGTAAGAGCTCGGATTGCTTTGAAAACCATTTTGAAATTTCTCGTAGGAATTTGTATGGTTTAGAATAAGTATGTAAAGTTTCCTGTCTCTTGGCATGAATAGGCTAAAAATAGAAAATGTGATAACGTTTGAAAACAAATCTCGTTTGTTCGACCTCAGGTATGTAAAGTTTCCCATCTCTTGGCATGAATAGGCTAAAAATAGAAAATGTGATAACGTTTGAAAACAAATTTCATTCTTAAAACTTTAGCCAAGTATGCTTTATATTTGTTCTTGGTCTTCTTTCGAATGATGAGTTATACATGTATGTTTGGTATTCTTAAGAGTATCTTGTATAGGTAAAAGTTTGGAATGAAATAAGTGAGTTTGAAACTAAAAGTCCCAATGGTTTTAGAAATACCAAAGTTGGTAAGTATATAGGGAAGTTGGCAAGTTATGAAATGAACCTTACTTGAATTCCAATTGTGAGCTAGATCCATGTTTGACCCTTGGAACCTTTTTGTAAATATGTATTAGTTCAACTATTGTATTCTTGAAACTTACAAGTTAGAGAAAGTAGGTGATATTATAGCAAAGTTTGAAAAATATTAGCCCTATGATAATCCGATTACATTTTAACGTATACGCCCTTAAGATTTAGTATGCTTGTAAGGTTATGGGAAATCTGATAAGCTTTGGAAACCTTAAAGTTGTAAGATGAGAAAGTTTGATACCTACAATTTGTAAGTTGATAGTTTGATACTTAAAGTTTGATAAGTTTGTAAATAGGAAAAATCTGATAAGTTATAAGTTGTGAAAGTTTGATATAGTTTGTGAATTGGGAAAGTCTGGATAAGTTAGTAAGCTGTGAAAGTTTGATAAGTTTGCAAGTTGTGCGGATTTAGTAGTAGTACTAAGTTGCCTGTATCGTTGGGTATAATAATTATTGTTTCTATCTCATATATTACTTTATCCTTGCATATGAATATTTGGCTTATGTTTAGAATTTGTGGTAATGGTTTTTATTGCATATGATTCTCACGATTCTGCTCGTGCCTATTATGATATCATTCACTGGTTCCCGGGCTAGTTATTATCGTGCGTATTATACTATTTATATGTATTCCGAAGTAGGCTGGATACAGCGGGTCGGTTCGCCCAGGGGCCGGCTTTGCTTAGTTCGGAGATATAAGGAGTTGGGCTTTGGGTATGTTGGCATTATGACGTGTGAGCGCTGGGCCTCATTTGCCTCGGCTCACGTGAGCGCTGGGCCTCGCTTGCCTCGGCTCACTTGTCGACATGATATCTATTATGTATTATGATACTGAGCGCTGGGCCTCGTTCGCCTCGGCTCATCGATATTATGATACGTGAGTGTTGGGCCTGGCTCACCTCGGCTCACCTATACTATGACATGGGTGCTGGGACTCGCTCGCCCCGGCTCACTTCAACTACATTTGGGATTTATGTCGGAGACTTTGGGATTTGAACTTTCTGGCGTGAGACAGTGGATGGCGCGAGTGTGGAGGTCGCCATCATTCCTGTACGACACACATTCGTTTGACATTTTAAAAATAAAAAAAATATTTTGATGTTTGTGTATGCGTTTGACTTCCATACTTCCATTCTGAATAATTATTCCGGTCTGTGTTTTGGAAAGTAAGCACTTTAGCATTTTGGTTATGTTTTAAATTACTATGATTTTGTTTCAGTTATCCCTCAGTTTAATGTATTGGGAAGTAAGTATGTAATATTTTGGATATGCATTCACCATTGTACTTTGGCCTTGTTGCTATATACCTTATGATCTGGTGGATAAGTACTTTAATATTTCGAGTATACATTTAACCACTGTACTTCTGTTTTGATGGTTATCCTGATATAAATACTTTATACTTTCTGCTTTACATATTCGGTACATATTTCGTACTGACCCCCTTTCTTCGGGGGCTGCGTTTCATGCCCGCAGGTTCAGATGTACAAGTGAGAGACCCGCCAACTTAGGATCCCTGACTGCAGCTTGAAGTGCTCCCTTGCTTCGGAGCCATTACTTGGTATACACACACTTAGTTCTCTATTATGTACTCGTGTACATTGAGGGTACGACGGGGCCTTGTCCCGTCTTATGATTCTGTCAGTCGGTATACACGTCACTGAAGGTCTCTAATGTGCAACCATTTGTACATTGAGGGTACGACGAGGCCTTTGTCCCGTCTTATGATTCTGTCAGTCTATTAGAGGTCTGTGGACACATACGTATGGGTAGTGCCCAGTTTGTCTAATTATACTTGTACAATATATTTAATATACATGATACTTGATTAGACCTGTTGAAACTTGTGACTGAGTTGATATTTGTGTCAGCATGAGCCGTTTGTTTGGAAATTTGGTTTGGAAATTGCGTCTGGTGCCCAACTCGAGCACTAGTCACGGCCCACGGGGTTGGGTCGTGACATATCCCTAAACGTGGTAGAACAGGTATGCCTGTTACTCTTGTTTCTGACCTTTGATCGTGTGATAAAGCTGTTATTAGGATAATTATTTTTTTTTGCAGATAGTGTTATTTTCAGCAATGCCTCCGAGAAAGATCATGGTTGCCTAAGAGGGGCAAATCTATAGTAGTAGGTGAGATCAGTAGAGCCCGAGTGACTCCTAGGGCTCATTCCAAGGGTGGGCCAGATTTCTGCACGCCCTCAGTTCATCAGTTTTTGTTGCCGGTTAAATTTATAAAGATTGTTCGGTATTTATTGGTGGTCACTGGACTATGATCGATCTGGATATGACTGAGTTCGACGTGATTATTGGTAATTCAATCATTCTCTTGACTTTGTTGTTTGATAATAAACTGTTGGATAATGAATGTACTGTTGTGATAGTTGGAACGAAAACTCCCCCAAATTGTTTGTATGACTTGATAAGCTACTTTAACATTCGAGGGCGAATGTTCTTGAGGAGGGGAGGATGTTAGAACCCGTATTTCATGCATTGGAGCAATTAGGAAATTTGGGACCAAAATTGGCATTAATTGGAAGTTGTGAAATTTGAGTATTCTGATCGTGTTGAGTTTTAATTTTTATATCATGATTTTGTCAATTTCATCAGCTCCGAAATGCCGAATCTAGTTTAAGGGAACTTGCAAAACTTAATTTGGAATTAAAATGAAGATTTTGGATCATAAATTGCATTTTTGGTCGTTACCGGAGTCGAAGTTTGACTTTGGTCAATATTTGGGGTTCAGAAGCTCAAAATGGAATTTTAAAAATTTCTATAGTTTCGTATGGACAAAATAACGCTAGAAATGATTTTGTTGTAATTTTTGGAGCTTTTGAGAATATTTTGAGTTTTTAGAATCTGCA
>DF358316.1:0-42222 GCA_000787875.1 Solanum virginianum
CAGATCCCACTTGTGGGATTTTACTGGGTATGTTGTTGTTGTTGTTGTTGTGACATTAGCAGACTATGTCCATATGTTTGTGTTTATATGTGGCATGTTCATAGAGAAGATAAGAGCACTCCTTGCACTGAAATATTTTGACCTCAACTAGCTGAAACATTGTTGTCTTTTACTAGCGATTTAGTTTAAGTTACATAAGTGGATTACGGAGTGCAAAAGGAACCGGGAATTTATGGTGGAAACTAGTGTGCTGGTATCTTCCTCTTCTTTTTTTTTAATTACTTGACATCTAGGATGCATAGCAGAAAATTATTTTTGGTGATCTACTCTTTCTTTCCCATTTCCCATGAATATACTATACATATCTGTGACACTGTAGCCCTGTGATTCTATTATGGGTGCACATGTATTCTGGCAATGCCACTTCCGCACATTATCTGCATGTCTAATGTTTGGTCTAGCCTGTTTCGAAAGTGACAGTGTTATTTGATTCTTTGGCACTGTTGCAGTCTTTCTAAGTGCATCAAAATTTTATATATCTGCAACTGTTTGTCAGTTCCCTTTTTCTGGAGCTACACATTTAGTGAAGCAAGTTGCTTTTCTTTGTAACATTAATTTATCAGTTTAAGGTATAGTTAGTTGTGTTAGAATTTCCTATCCTCCTGTTAAGTGTATGAGTTGTAGTGTCTTTACATTGTCTTTGCCAATTCTCACCACTTGAGCTAGCTTTTGGAGTTGAGTTTGTCCCAATTCCCAAAGATCCATTTTCTTAACATTTCTGGAGGTGGACCCATCCTGATGTTGGCCAGCCAATGTTGAGGCCACCTATGTTATGTTGTTCCTTCCATATGTCCAAGTCCTGGCTGTGCTGGAGGGTGTTAATTTAGTTATGTGTTGTAATCTCTTCGTATGATCTTGAACAGTTCTCACTAGTCCACTAGCTAGCCTTTTGGTGCGGAGTTAGGCCCAAGTTCTATTTTTTTTAACTAAATGCACACTTTATTACCACTTATTGTCGTTTTCAATCAGGGGCATTAATATTATTAGATTACTCAAGATTTTGGTGGTGAGGATGAGCATAACCTCATTTTCCCCTTGGGATTACAGTTTGATACTTGTATCTTTCTTTTCGTATCTGCTTTGATTGTATTGTCTATTGTTACTTTGTTCTTATCAGTCTGGAAGTAAGATGAGTTCTCCAACTTGACACCTTTTCTTTTTGGTATACATTTCATTAGGATTCTTTGGGTCAGCAAGATTCCTGGAAGGAACTTTTTGATGTCGTAATTGCTAAAGCAAACAAGCCAGAGTTTTACAAATCTGACCATCCATTTCGGTTTGGTTCTCTACCACTAAGCTCTTTGCCAAGCTTTTCTTGCATATAACACTGGTTCCAACTATGCCATCCCCATCCAACATCATTGTTTTTGGGATTAATAAGAGAGTTCTGTTTTTTGGTTCTCTTTAAAAAAATTATTATGCCTGTTTTTATTTGGTTTTTAGGCCGAATCACATCTTCTTCTAATTCACAATTCACTTTATAAAACATTTTTCATCAATATCTTTCTCTTAAGGCTTACTGTCTCATGCTACTATTACATACAGTATTGCCTCATTGTGTTGAATGTTTCTGCAGATGCTATGATGTGGAGAAGGACACATTGGCTTTTAGAAAAGTTGATGCTTTCTTGCCTGGTAAAATTTACTACCACGGATGCCTTAAAGCATTCTTGCAGATTACAAAGTGGAAAGGTCCTGAGGTATGCTTAACAAAATACTACACCTTTTTCATGGCATGGAAACTTTGTGTTCTGTTATTATATATGCGAGTTTGATAAATTAACTTAAACAGACTGTCTCATTCTATGTATATATCCTTTTCATTTCCTTACCTCTTTCATTACATTACTGTGATAAACTCTCATGAAACTTCAGGTGATATATTTTGGGGATCATCTCTTTAGTGATCTCAGAGGACCTTCAAAAGCAGGGTGGAGAACTGCTGCCATCATCCATGAATTGAAGGTATGCTTTCTCTTAGTTTTTATTCTGTTTATCTTATGCCTATTTCTATTGTAGCCATAGTCTCCATCCTTACTGTTTTATGTCATGCCATTACTATTTGGAGATTTAACTAATTTTTCTTGTATAATGAATGGATCTTCTCAAATATTTGCTAAATTACTAATCATAAAAAAATAGTATTAACTTGTACTGTTCCTTATATAGCTTCTAACTATGTTAAATTTAATATGTAAAACTACCTTTAGCTATAAAAATGATTTGTTTTCGACTAAGAATTCTTTATTCCTGCTTGTTAATTTCAAAAATTGTTGAAGTGCAAACTCTTGATATCAATATGAAGCATATTTATGCACAGTATAAGGTGTCACTAGTTTAAAATAGGGGCTGGGAATCTGGAGTATATATAGTTTGCTTTTAGTGAAGTGCTTCAATTTTTTAGTGTCTGGATTTTTTGCACTTAATTCAAGGGTTTTCTGGAAATATTCTCTCTACCTCCACGAGATGGTTGTAACACCTGCGTACATTCTACCTTCCCCAAACCTAACTTTTGGGATTTCACTGGATGAGTTGTTCTTGTTGTTGCTTCATTTTTTTTATTTTTTATTTTTTATTTATAATAGTGGTGTCGGGGCTAGTGTGGCGCACCTAGACTATTCCATCGGATACTTGGAGTTTTCCACTATATGAGCCCACTATAATTTAGACAGGCAGCACCATACCACGTGTAATCCCATAAGTGGGGTTTGGAGAGGGGAGGATGTCACAGACCTTACCCCTACCTTTGTGAGGTAAAAAAGTAGTTTTTGTAGACCATCGGTTCAAAAGAAAAGTATCTGACATAGGATTGCAAGAAAGTTAAGAACCAAAATAGCAATATACAAAACAAATGCAACGACAAATAGTAATACATATTGAAGAAATAGGAAACTGCACAATAACTGAATACTACTACTAATAGAAGAAGAGGAGAGGAGCCTAGCTCCCTGCTTCCCAGACAAAGTGTGACAACAATCAACTACTTACCAAACTTCTACCTTATGTTTGACCTCCATACCTTCCTGTCTACTAAGGTCATGTCCTCACTCAGCTGAAGTTGGAAAAAAATCACCTAATGTGTTTTTCTGTCTCTGCTGAAATTTGAACTTTGGTCTCCCATATTTGCACCCATTTCATTTACCACTCGGGCACACCCTTAGGTACAATATAATGCATCACTTATCGTTATCCTTGTCAACTTCTTGTTCCAGAATCTATGATGGAAGGCAGGTTTCTATCTCTTTTTTTTTTCTGTTGTTTTGTCAAAATGTGCTATATTCCATCTTTTGTATCAAAAGCTTAGTTAACTCCTATGTCTTTTTTTGTTTCCAGAGTGAGATCATGATTCAGAATGATAATTCTTACAGATTTGAACAGGTATAACTTGATGGTCTTTGACCAATAACTTTGACCTACATGTTCGGTCATAGGATTGTATGATATGTGCTGCGAGAAGGATTCTGATGTTGATTGCATGTGTTATGACTTGATTATTTGGTTCTGTAATTTCCACATATCATGATTTTTGAAGGCCATGATATGATGTAGGTATCTTGCTGTAGCCACGTTGAATTTTAGAAGGTTTTAAATGTACTTTGGAAGATCTATGCAAAACATCCTCACCTTCCTAAACCATATCGTAATTCATGGTTTTCCCTAATTATGCATTTAGGACGCATTCACATTGGAATGGCTAACAAATTTATTTCTCTACATGTGAGTTTCCTTGGCCTGTTGTCTCACTAGAGACTCTACCTCCTAAGATAAGAGTAAGGTCTTCATATACTCTACCCTCCTCATACTCCACGCTCTACCCTCCCCATACTTCACTCGTGGAATTACATTGGGTATGTTGTTGTTGTTTTGGTCTCATTAGAGAGATCACCAGCTATTTTCATTGACTTGTCTTTACACCCTACTTAAATGATCTGCCTGCTCCCTAAGTAGCATGTTTGATTAGGACATAAGTTTACTTCATGAACTGCTTCAAACGAGTTTAACACAGAATTTCTTGATGTACTAGTGACTTTCTTTCATTCGGCCATGTCTCATCTGAATGTGTTGGCAGTAAATAGGCTTACATTATCCACACACTAAATAAACGTTTGTACTCTAAAGGCAGATTGCTGTTTCACGTCAGATATATCCGTTTTGTTACTAACGAGCTTTATTCTCTTTCCTCCTTCCCCCGTTCAGGCGAAGTTTCACATAATACAAGAACTTCTTGGTAGGCTTCATGCCACCGTAACTAGTAGTACGACAAGTGAAGCATATAAGTCTCTCCTTAGGGAGCTCAATGAAGAGAGACAAAAGACTCGCTACAAAATGAAGGGAATGTTCAATAAATCATTTGGAGCTACGTTCCTCACTGATACTGGTCAGGAGTCTGCTTTTGCTTACCACATCCACCAATATGCAGATGTCTATACCAGTAAGCCCGAGAACTTTTTGTACTATCCACCCGAGGCTTGGCTTCATGTGCCCTACGATATAAAAATCATGCCACACCATCTAAAGGTAATCTTTTCTTTTCCTTAAAAAGGTTTAGCCATGTCTTTCATTTTTACTACTTTAGACAACATGTGCAAAACTTCATCTATAACTTTCTTGAAGTATCTACCCCTCCCTCTCAATCTGTATGATTTAGTTTGATTTGTGCAGTTACTAAGATCTATGACACATGCTTGAATGTAATTTATATTGAGTTTGGTAGAGAAGTGTCAAAAAAAGTGGTTTGAAATGTGAAAAGATGGTTACTTGTATACCTATGTCGATCGAAAAAAGGCGAAAAGTGCAATAAACTTTGAATAACAAAATTATATCTACATTTATAAAAAGGGAAGTAGATCAAGTATCTGTATTGGGTAGTAGATACCTAGTAGAATAGTTGATATGAGCAAAACCTGTCCTAGACACCATTGCTACAAAACAAAGTAAAAAAGAGGAGTTGATCAAGTATCAGTATTGGTAGGAGATAGTTGCAAGTTGACTCAGATACCATCGTTATTAAAAAAATAAAAACGCGGGGGAAATAGGTCAAGTAGTTTGGGATGGAGGGAGTAGAATTCGCGAAATGAAATTATTTAGAAGCTTTCTTCATGTTGAAGGTCTAATAAAGTTTATTCATCTTTGACAAGAGGGTTGCTCAGATTGGTAAGCACCCTACACCTTCAACTAACTTTAAAATTGTGGGTTCGAGTTACCAAAGGGGTAGGAAAGACAGTGGAATCCCACAAGTGGGGTCTGGGGAGGATAAAATGTACGTAGACCTTACCACTACCTCATAGAGATAGAGAGGTTGTTTCCGGAAGACCCTCGTCAGAAAAATATCAAGCCCCTGCAGAGGGGTAAAAAGGAAAAAAAGCTCAGTCATTCTTCCAAAGTAATGCTTTAGTTTAGCAAGTTTCTTTCTTTATTGAAGATAGTTCTTGTGAAGTCCTAGGACTCAAGTTATCTATTTTTTTTCAGAACAATGAATCATGAAAACTTGGATGCCAAAATTTTGGAATTCATACTGTTCAAGATGATGATTTTTCATCAAGTTCTCACCCCTCTGATCCCTTACACGTCGAATTGATTTCAGTTAACGCGAGTTGTATGATTTTCTTGTCTCTCTCATGTCCCTACACTGACATGAAGTTTCCTTTACAGGTTTCATCAAATTTGTTCAGGACTTGATTACATCTATCATATTGTCAAATGCCCAAGAGATCTTGAACCAATATACTGACTTTTACGACAACCTGGATATCCTCTGACGATCCATTTCCTTGAAGAAATTGCTCAAATTTTTTTAGCGTAAGCTATATATAATGGAAGGGCTTCCTCGATTGACAAGCAAATTGAGAAGAGTGAAAGACGAAGAAGAAACTTGTAGAAGCTCATAGAAATGGTGTTGATTGAACAAGTAGGTTCACCGGCCTTGGAACGATATAGAAAAAATTAGCATTTTGGGTGATTGTAGTGTATTCCCTGATTCATTGTGGTAGGCATAGTTATTGACTATATGGAGGGAAAGAAAAGTTTAAAGGGAGAGCATTCTTGGAAGATGATTAATATTCAATTATTCTTGCAAATAATTGAATAAAATGTCACATAATATATGCCAAAACACATAATTAGAAGTTGATGAGAAATTTTTTCAATCATCTAAATCGATATTGGTATCACTTCTATATTTTGCAGTGTAGGGTTTGTTTGAATCTTCTTTGCCGGAAAATTAAACTGTTGTATCTTGTTTATGTCTACGCAGTGGATGTTAAAATGGCTCGACTTTTGTTATTAATTAGACTCGTTGATAAGTATACTTTAGTTTAGTTGGAGAAATATCTTGTTTATGTTTGCATCAATAATTTTATAAATGTTAATCATACAATCGAAAAATTGATTTTGTTGAGAAATCAAATAATTAAGCATACCATTCTTATTGTTATTATTTTTTAAACATATGTGAGAAGACTCTTAA
The DNA here is from genome assembly GCA_000787875.1 of Solanum virginianum. NCBI lineage: Eukaryota > Viridiplantae > Streptophyta > Magnoliopsida > Solanales > Solanaceae > Solanum > Solanum virginianum. The sequence goes on from DF358316.1 coordinate 6,527, forward strand.
AAGCTCAATGAAATAATATATAAATACCCCTAGCTAGAAGTTTGACAGATAATATTCAACTTAACAAATAAATTAAAATAAAATTATCTAAAAGACAATATTACAAAACTTAATAATCAAATCAAACTTTAACCTAAGTAATCAATTAAACCTCGATATCATCGTCCGTAATCCTTGACCTCCAAAACATACTAATCTATATATAACACAAAGGCACACAATTATAAAGCCCACTTCTATATGAAGCCAAATCAATCGAGCTATCAACTGGGGATGTTTAATCCAAAAGCTAGTAAAATCTCTGAATGTAAAACCATACGTCTTGTCTTCAATTTTCTTCTCCATATTAAATGAACTACCAATCTTGCGTCCATGATAAATTAATAAATGTGAAGCTTGTGTAGGAAATCTTTCTCCATATTAAATGAACTACCAATCTTGCGTCCATGATAAATTAATATCTCCAACATGGGATCAAAAAATTCATCAATACCATGTACGATCACATGTCCATCATTATAAACATCCCATTCAATGATATCAACATTGTTAATAGAAATATTTCCTAATTTAGGCAATGTAGTAACAACAATAGAATGGTCAAGAAGTAGGGTTTTTAATTTAGAACCTCTATGAAAAAAAGTTTCAAGAATATTTTTATTTAATTCCAAGGGAACAATATGATATTGAATTAATCTTTTTGGAGGACCTTGATATTTTGGAAATATTTTTAGAAAAGCTTTTTCACTAGGACAAAATATGGTGAAGTTTGTGGTGTTCTTAGGTGAAGAAGAAATAAGATTATTTAGGGTAGTTTCAAGAATAATTGACATAGAAACATACCCTTTTTTTAATAATGTATTTGGAAGATTATTTTTGTTGGTAATGTTAATATTTATTGGATTAAAAGAGGATGAAGAAATTACTAAGGTTGAAAAAATAAAGAGAAATAATAAAAAATTTCTTTTTGTCATGAGAGAGAAATTTTCAATAACCTTTGTGAATTAATATTTCAATTGATTGAACTAATGAAGTTTAGTGTATTTATAGATAATATATTTAACACAAACCTATTGGAATTGGGTTTTATTGTTAATCCTTTTTCTATTTATTTGTCTATATTAATTTGGATTTTTCGTATATAGTTTATTTTCCTATATAAATTTGGATTTATCCTAAAATCCGCTTGATGCTTTTTGCTATATTTAATATTTAAGCATAATTATATTTTTCCAATGAAAATATCATATTTAATATTCAATATACAAAAAATTGATCATATACCGACCCGACCCGACCCGAATTCCATCAGATACAAGAACGACATCGTTAGTTTCCCTGCTGACAGCTATATATAATGGAAGGGCTTCCTCGATTGACAAGCAAATTGAGAAGAGTGAAAGACGAAGAAGAAACTTGTAGAAGCTCATAGAAATGGTGTTGATTGAACAAGTAGGTTCACCGGCCGCCGGTAAAACTTCGACGTCGGCGGCGGCTGCAGTGGCGGAGGAGAAGAAGGCGGCGACTCCGTCTGGTTACGTGTCGGATGGATACGAGACTGCGAGTGATACGGAACTGAACGCAACCGACAATGGAAATAATAATAGGGAATCTGAAAACACAAACACGATCAATACGACGTCTTCTTCTTCCAATGGAGATTTGAAGGAGAAGCCTGAAGTAAATCAGGAACAGTTGAATGAGGTAATGTTTTATTCTATTGATTAATTCATGTTGCTATTTTTGTTTGCTGTTAGTGATTGTGATGAGTTTAGGTATAACCATGGTTAATAAAAAAATAATGTTCTTGAGTTCTGTAGTTTTTTAAAATTGTTTTTCGATTAAAGGTTGTAGTTTGAGGTTGTAATCTGGTTCCCTGAAATGGTGCATCGGGCAAAAACTTGCGGTGATTAGAATGTACAGTTTGCAAATTCGAGATTCCTATTTTAGTTTCTTGAGATAGTGTCTCAGAGGAACTGAATAGAATTAGTGAATTTATTTCTCAACTTGTTGAAATTCTCACTAGTGATTGATATTACAACAAGGTGGTGTTAACAGATGGTTTACATGATAACTGAGTGGCACGACCACTAATGAAAACAATAAAAAGTAGTCCAATCATCTCTGCATAATAGTATCTTCTCCTTGCACCAGAAATTTATATGAAATGTTGTCAATAGACTTTTGATATGACCAATATCTGTTTTGTATCTAGGAATGTCTTGTGGTTCTGTAAAATGTTACTGTTGTGTACTTGACACCTTTTTGGTGTATCATTAATGAGAAAAATGTCGCCCTCGCAGCTAAGGAGAAGTTATCTATTCCTCACATTCCAAATCTGCCAAAAATTAAACAACACTGTGGTCTTCCAATTTGCTTTCTTCTCTTTGCCAATTCTTGTAACTTCCAACTGATGATTGTCTCTCTCTCTCTGTCCTTGTCATTGCCCAAGTCATCTCCAGCAAAGAAAGTTTGATATTGGGAAGCCGTCTTCTCGCCATCATCTTAACATCAACATTATGTGGAATATACACACGCGCGCACGCACGCACACACACGTTGATGATTAACTTTAAGTGGAGAATATTAGTACGTTAAGAAGTTAAGTAGGAGCAAAGCAATCACTTGCAAACATTTTAAGATCTTTAGTCCGACTCTTGTTGTCCTACATTCTATGAATCAAGAACTCCAAAAACGTTTTTTTGGCTTTGCTTACTTAGCTCGAGGATAGAATGCCTTCTGAGATTAGGTAATTTCCTGTGAAGAAGTGCCACCATTGCAAATACAAGATTAGTAAATGTGAAGCTTGTGTAGGAAATCTAGCTGATGTTGTTTTCAAACTTGGGTCTTGGGCAGAAATGTTACTGAAGTAAATGAACTTTTTCTTTTTGTGGGTTATGCAAATTCAACGACTATTTCTCTTTCCCCTTTCGACATTTGAGGAATTTCATCATAAATGTATTTGTGTGAATCCAATCTGCCTGGCCTTCTTTCTCTTGTTAATATATTTTGAGGTTTTTTGCACTCACATTTCAACTATCACTACTGCCCATTGTGGGAGTACATTGGGTATATTGTTGTTTTTAGTTGGTGAGACTGTCTAAAATAATAGCTCTCGATAATTATTAATACGATCCTTTCATTTTGAGGAGCAGATGGCCTTGGCTCAAGCAAATGATGCGAAAGTAGAAGGCAATACATTGTTCAAGGATGGGCTTTATGAAGAGGCATTGTCAAAATATGAGCTAGCTTTACAAGTTGCAGCAGATATTCCTTCAAGTACTGAAATTCGTTCAATATGCCATGCTAATCGTGCAGCTTGTTTCTCCAAACTGGTAAGTTCAGCGTATGCATTTTGTACACTGTGCATCAGATTCGTAATGTCAAAATTCTGCCCATGGATGCAAGTGCAAGATAGGTTAGGCTTTTCTAGAAAGTAGTTCACCGAAATTGTCAGATGCTCTTACATTTAGCATCTGTTTGTTTATGATTGTCTAGCTCTTCATTGATTTGCGTTGTCCTGCTCAGAGTTTTATTGCTTTTGGTGTGTCACTTTAGTTAGGTCACAAATAAATACTGAAACTAAATTGCAGCTTTTGCTGATTATTTGAACTAGTGGATTTGAACATTGAAAGGACATCTGTCGTCCTATATATTGGATATTAGAAACCGACTGTCTAGTACAAGCCATGCTTAACATTTTGAGCCTTTACACAATCTGTAAAAGAGCTATTCTGTATATGTTCCCCACACGTTCTTGTTGCTGAATATCAATTGAATTACCTTTACCTGATCAAAAAGAAATTCGGATGGGCTAAAAACGAACCAATAATAGTCTTGTCTTCTATATTCTTTTAAAGCTGCTTCATTAGACCTGATAATTAAGTTTGCATGACGGCCATATCGCATTTGGGGAATATTGTTAAAGCAAAATTTGAAAACTTGAACATATGGAGATATGTGTAGTCTATGACAGTGTAATCAAAGGCGCACTTTAAGCGCGCTTAAGCTCCGAAGCGAGGCTCAAAACGTGTTTTTCACCTCACTTTATGTGCACTTCAGTGTTGTCATCAAGGTTCTGAGGGAAACTCTTCCTTGCCAATAGCCTCTTTTGAAGAAATGGAACTAAATAATCGATAATTCACTTTATCGTATTTTTTTTTTCAATTCTTTGGTCATATGTTTGTCATTCATGTTCATAAATATTAGCCTTGGACTAAACATATATATATTTGTAATTTTTTCTCCCCTTGTGCCTTTTTTGATTTGAGCCTGCGCTTTCTTTGCGCTTTGCGCTTAAAGCCTCAATAGACCTTAGAGCTTTTTTGCACTTTTCGCCTTTGATAACACTTGTCTCTGAGAGGGATGTCACATCATATTCGAGATAATCAATGCTAGTATAGTTTATGCCATACCATTCATATGAAACAGTTAAATTCTACAGTTTGTAGAAATAGTTCATTCCTTTTAAGATAGTCTATCATGAAAGTACATCAACTGATAGGTGGATTGCGAGATTCCTTTATATGATAACTACTGCTCTATTATTATTTAGCGATAATGACTTTCACTAACTTCATTAGCTCTGACGTGTCATCATTGGTGAACCATACTGTTTGATTGTGGTTATCTCAGGGTTGTTTTTTGTGCCTTTTTCTTTTCAGGTAGCTATTTAACTCATAGGTGATTCCATATAATTTCTGCATATGCTGTGCCATCTGCACTTGTTTCTGTGTGTGTCCAATTTTAGCTCAGAGCAGATTTTGTAAATATCTGCTTTGTCTGAAGTAGTGTTGTGAAAGGCGATTGCCTTGTCCCCAATGGTGAGAGGCGAGGCGGCCCTTCATTGCCTTTTAGCTTTGTGGCAAGGTGATCTTGAGAAAGTGATGCCATAGTGACAAAGACAAAAAAGGCGAGAGGCAACAAAGGCGTCGCCTTTTGTATTTTCTTAAAAAGAGCGACTAATTTAGGGTGTTTTAAAAGTTAAAAAGGTAAATTTTAGGTTTTTGCTTTCAAAATTTGCACAGTTGCACTCTTAGATTGCGACTCCAACCAAATGACTCGTCTAGACTTCTCCAGCGACCTGCCAAACTTTTCTGGAGACTCCAAAGTCTGACCAATACACATTTCTTCTTTTCTTCTTCAGATTTCGTCTTCCTTTGTTTTTTTCCTCCTCCTTCAAACTTTAGAGTTACTTCTACCCTTCTACCCTGTTATTTTTCTCACTATTGACTTTGGTTTTGTTTTATTCTCATCCAAGTTCTAGACTTTTGGTATCTACTATCTATTTTTAGTTTTTGAATTGGAATAGTTGCTAATATGTTATTGAGATTGGGATTTTGATTATTTATATATGCAATTAGATATTTTAATATTTTGGTATTAATTGATGCCTTACTTCAAAAAGGCAAGCGCCTTGCCGCTTGTATTGCCTTGTGGTGAGGCAAACCCTTGGTGCCTTTTGTCGCCTTTTGCCGTCCAAAACACCAGTCTGAAGTTAGCACGTGAAATTATTGAGCATGCGAACTCGTTCCATAGGCTAAGAAAAACTGAATTAACCCCCAGACTCGGTCTTCTCAAAATCTATAATACCAACCTAATCAATTTTGTCGTCTCTATTCAGTAAATTATATTATCTTCCCTTTACACCTCTGTTCTTTTGTCTTGCTGAATGATAGGGCTGAGTGAGATGTTATTATGCCATCATTCCCCAAAAAGTACTGGAGAGTGTAATCCTCGTAATGATATTTGTGATAGGATGTTTATACATATTGCTTTTTCTTTGATATCTATCCATTGTGCCTTTTTTTTGGGTATGACTTCCTCAAGTGGTCAATTTCTTTTCCTGGAAAATAGACACACTTAGGTTGCGATAATACTTTGGGAAACTGTTTTATCACTTTCTAGATTACAATGAGTTTTTATCATGAGGTAGTGATAAGGTTTGCGTACATTTTACCCTTCCCAGACCCCACTTGTGGGATTCCACTGGGTATGTTGTTGTTGTAACGAGTTCTTATCATGCATAGTCGCAAATTCTTTATAGGTCCAACCTAGTAATGGGGCTTTGTTGTCCCTTTTATTGGTGTGTTGCTGCATAAGGGAAAGATCCAGCCAAAAGAGTGTCATCTTCAGAAGTTGAGAGGGTATGAGTGGGATTTATGTGTTCTGATCTTTTTCCTGCACTAGTAGTAGTATAAAAGGGACTTTCTTTTGGAAATAAAGTAGTATAAAAGGGACTTCTAGTATTATTTATCCAATGTTAAGCTACTAACATCTTCCTTAGTATGGTTCCATATGCTGGGGATAACACTGGCATAATGTGAAACTGGCTATTGGTTAGTTGTTAAAAGGCTCCATTAAGTCATTGAGAGGGTATTGCATTCATGAATCATTTGACTGTAGTTACCTAACTACCTCTATGTTTGGAATAGAAACTGTAGAGCATCAGGTTGTGTGGTTCTACATTAGAGTTACTGGGAAGGGAGAGAGTGGGTGAGAAGAATAAGAATTTGAAAGTACTTTGTACACCAAAAAGCAACAAAAAATAGAAGTTTACTTTGTACACGTGATATAACACCTACATTCCCCTCATCTTAGAACAATTTCCATGATGTTCTCGTTGCTTTTCCCATATCTGCGTTTCATACTTTTCCCGGTAGTATGTAAGATATCAATGTTATTATCTGTGTGAGTTTTTCTTGCATCTATTAGTGATAGCGACTGTACTTTTTCATTTACAGGGGAAGCATGAAGAGACAATCAAGGAATGCACAAAAGCATTAGAACTAAATCCAACATATGTAAAGGCTCTGGTTAGAAGAGCAGAGGCACATGAAAAGCTTGAACACTTTGAGGAGGCTATTATTGGTAAACATTGAGTTCTGAAGTTGTATTATGATTATTCAGTACAATGTCATTGCAATTGGTACTCCTTAGCTGCATCACATGAATAAGTAGTATCAATTATCCACATTTACTGGGCTACATGGTGGAAATCTTATGTTCTCCCATCAGGCTCTCCTATGTCTTTTCCTTATTCCCACTCTCTGACCTGGAAAGATAATAATTAAAAAAAAGAAGTCCTTGTATATTTCTCGTGTGCCTCTGGTTATAATTGCACACCACTCAAATGGCATCATTGATGAATAATTAAATAACTTGAGTTATACTTCAGCTCTAATTTTTATGCTCTTATTCCCTTTTGTTTTTCTAATCTTGCAGACATGACAAAAATCTTGGAATTGGAACCCTCACATGACCAAGCTAGGAGAAGTGTGATGCGTTTAAAGCCACTAGCTGATGAGAAGCGAGAAAAGATGAAAGAAGAGATGATTGGTGAGCTTAGCGGTCTCCTTTCTTTGCATGGACTAATCCTCTAATTTCTTTTCTAATGCAACTCTGTGAAATAGTAGAGATTCTTTCCTATGCAACTGTTAATGGTTTGACATTTCTCCCCACTTATTTTATGTTAGTCACGGGGAGGGATATCTAGTCCATGTCACCAATTCCTAGCCAATAAGCATTGATACGTGCAAGCTGGCCCGGACACCACAGTTATCCAACAACAAAAAAAAAATTAAATCTGAAATTAAACATCCCAAAGTTAAATAGAAGTGTGTCATTCACATGGTTGTGGACTACTGTCTTTTTGCACACGGAGATTCTGTGTTGCTTCTCTGGCTAGTCGTTTAGGGAAGGTTGAACATGACGTACATGCTTTAGCAATTAGTCTCCTAACATTTTACATCATTCATTTATCTGCATCCTGAAGAAAGGTGTAGTGATGGCATCCGTTTTGTATATTACCTTCATCTAAGAGAAAATAGCATCAGTGTGTCTAGATCAATGGTCTTCCAGAAACAGTTGTGCACATCTATCTGCTTATTCATTTTCTATTGTAGAGTTTATACTTGAGTTATCTTCTGTCAGTTGAAGAAATTGCTTTTCCAGCGGTTTATAACTATTTGCTAGAATAATTCCATCCTATGTACCATATGTTCTCATTCTTGGAAGTGGTCGAGTGGATATGTAGAAATCTATATGCAAGATTTGGGACTGTTCTTTGGCTGGTGGTCTTTGCTTTAATATATGCTTTGGTAGACAGCAGTTTTCACATTTAGGGGCTGTTCGGCTATGGGGATTAGGAGTTATCCCAGTATAATTTTGGGATTAAATGTATCCAGTGTTCGGTTGTGGGCATTAGCTAAAACCAGGGAAAATAAGTTATTCCATCATCTTAACTGACTGCATTTCCGTGCTAAATGTACTATCGCTACTGATCTGGAATCCATGAGAATGCCTTTCAGCTTGTAGGTCCTGATTATTGATCTCTTCTCGGCTGATTATCATCGTATGATCTCAAGTTCTTCTAAAGGGAGTTTCGGTTTGTAGATTAACACCTTTATTACTGTTTGATCTGAGACAACACATGGTGTTCTGTTTATGACGATTCTCCATTTTACTTTCAAGTTAACAATCATGCACATTGCCCACTTCTGATTTGTGATTCTTCGGATGTTTAACGATTTATTTATGTTACAGGGAAGCTCAAAGAAATGGGAAATTCCATTTTGGGCCGATTTGGTATGAGCGTTGACAACTTCAAAGCAGTTAAAGATCCAAATACAGGTTCCTACTCAGTTTCGTTTCAGAAGTGATGGGGGGTTTTCTCATGGTGGCAAACTTTGCATTTCTTGAATGAAAAGATTAATTAAAGACATTTAGGTGTGCATGTTTTGAACAATGTACCACTGTATTGCGTTTAAAGTATATAAGTTTTTGGCGAAAAAATTGAATTTGAGGTTTCGAAATATTAAAATCAGATGGCTTGAAGCCTTGGTGTTCCTATTATTGCATGACCAATGGACTGTACAGACACTTATATTTGTTGAACTCCATTTATCCTTTGTCATTTCACTCCTACCTAGTTTTTCGTTAAAGGTGTGTTTATGGAGGGCGTTTGGTAAATTGAAGTGGTCATGGTTGCTCAATACTTGTGCAAGCAAGTCTTGAGCAAATGACATATTTGAGGATGTCGAAGCTTTCTAATTCTTGCACTACATGCAATAATAAAACATCTCATGTTCAGAAAGGATATATGCAATACATCTATCAAAATACAACTACTACTAAGTTGAAGTCGATAATATAAATCCTCACTGACTGTTGCTTCGTTTGAACTCACATCTAAGGTGAAGTCAAATACTAGCTTCACATGGTGGATATCATCAATTGACTCGATGTAGTCCTCTTCTGACCCACAGTTGGTAAACTGTCATATGGAAGGAATCGTATTTTCTCGGGCTACTATACCACGCGAAGTGCCTTCTCACGATGCCTAGGTTCTTATACATGTTGAGGTACGTTCTTTCAGGCACCGAGAGCAATATCTTCTTTAGGTGTGGAACATCTCTCTCATTAACGATAATTGAGAACTTGCTCCAATCTAGTATGTTGGCTAATGGAAGATCATAGTAGTTTGAAATTAGGACCGGGACACAGCCATGCTGAATAGCATCGCTGACTCTAGCTGTATTCACCTCGTAGCCTTTGATGTGGAGGCAGTATCTACTTCTCCGAAATCCTTCCTTGTAAGGGAAAGATGAACTCCCGGAGAAGATATCAAAGGAGCTATCGTTCTTCCATAGCTTCAATAAGTCTCGTCTTGCAAGTGAATTCTGGACGCGACCAGCAAAGAAGACAAGCTTGTATCTGCAAAAACGAATAGAACATGTCAAAGTTAACTGAGTGGACTCATCCATATATGCTGTTCATGTTAACTGAGTCGGACTCATCCATATATCCTTCTAATGGTAACTGAGTCAGATTCATCCATGATATGGTGATCTATTCTATCTTTTATGCTTCAACTTCTAAGAACAGCTACTAGCATTACTCGAGTGAAAAAGTTAAAAACACCCTTATTCTGCTACTTCTGATCCTACACTTGCTAATGACCCTTCTATATGTTAATTCTATGCAGAAATAACTGCACCACCAACAACATACTTAGTGGAATACTACAAATGAGGTCTGGGAAGGGCAGAATGGATGCAAACCTTACTACTACCTTATTGTTTCCTGGAAATTCTCATTTCAAAAACCCATAACTGCAACACCAACAATTCTAAATCCGTAAATCACTTAAATTGCAACACAATTCAGTTGAATGACATCATACCTCGCATCTGGAGGGTTCAACACTTGCTCGTGTTGGCGAGGCCAAACTTGAGGCAACCCGATGTCTTTGTGGGCAATGTAAAGCCTCTGAAAGTAGCTAGACGAGCAAGTAACCTGAATTGCGTTATGATGCAATTCTCGATGCTTAGATGCAGCATCGCGACCAATAGAATGACAGGACACATAAAAATGATCAGTACCACCAGATGCATTCCAAAATCTAAACTCTGATCTAACTCTATCAGTATATCCAGCAACAAAATCTTCAATCGCGGAGGCAGAATGCACGCGAGGGTGATTTCTCATAACATTGATAGAAAAGGGCATAAAGTAGAAATGAGCCTCTTCTGGATTCAGAGTCACAAAGGGACTACCCAAAAGAGCAATCTTGAACATGTGCTCACTAAAGTAGTTTCCCAGTTTGGGATTAAAGGGGTTTGTATGTGGAAGAAAAGTACTCGAAATATTCCAAAACTTGTTGCTCACAGAAGCATCAGGATACACAAATATCTTAAGGGTCTTCATCATTTCTTCATAATCAGCAGCAAATAACTCCCAATCATGATATGGACCGTAATCAGTTGACAAAGTTTCATCTTTATTAGACCTATTTTGCACCTTCATTGGTTCAAGATTCTTCATTCCCACTTTTTCTTGAACATCAAACTTAACAAAAACTCCATTTTTATGTATGAAATCCTTCATTTTTGTTTGTACCATTAGTAAAACACCCACCATTACAACTACAATCAACATTACAGAGAAGGGTCTGAGAAAACCCCACCATTTAAAAAGTTTAAAACTTTTTCTAAAAACACAAAACCCCATATTTATCAACAGGAAAATCAAGAAACTTATCTGGGTCAGCTTAAAAATCCTCTTTTTTCAACCCCACAAAGAAGACAAACCCAAAAACCATCTATAAAAACACACTCAAAAAACCCATATTTATCAACAGAAAACAAACTTATCTGGGTCAGCTTAAAAATACTTTTTTTCCCAACCCCATGAACAAGAAACACAAAAAACTTCTCTAAAAACACAAAAAGCCCATATTTACCAACAGAGAAATCAAGAAACTTATGTGGACCAGCTTAATATAGGACCATTGGTTGCGCTAAGCAGGTGGCAAATATTGTTTATGTTTAATTATTTAAATGTCAATGGTTTATAAGAATTTGATGATTCCAAAGATGATGGAAGCAAATTCTTCTAAACTTGGAAGCAACTAGTACTATATTCACTATATTATTATTCTATAAAATGATAACAATACTGATTCTTCCTGGTTTGAAAATCCTGGATTTGAGTTTTATATACTCTTTCCGTCCATCTTTACTTGTCAATTATACTATTTTGAAATGTTCAATAATACTTGTTCATTTTATGAAATCAAGAGATTTTTACATATAATTTCTAATTTACCCTTATCATTAATTATAATCATTTTTATTACATTTTTCAAGACATTCTATTTATTACCCTTCGTCTATCTTTACTTGTCACTTATACTCCCTCTGTTTCAAAATAAGTTAATTGTTGGGCTATATCACACATATTAAGAAAAAGAAATAAAGATAAAATTTAATCATGTTTTTTTATTTTTATCTTTTTCAAACTTCAAACACTCATTTAATGCATCATTTATTTCTAATACAAAATTCAACCTTAGAAACTCAAATAATAAATGAAAAAATCAGAAAAAAAAAATTTCAACATATCCTTTGAAAAATGAACAATTCAATTATTTTGAAAACTAAAAAATTTTGTAACAATTCACTTATTTTGAAATAGAGGAAGAACTATTTTGGGATGTCCAACAATACTTGTTCACTTTTTATGAAATCAAGATATAATTTTACACTTGATTTCTAATTTATCCTTATCATTAATTATAGTCATTTTCCTATTATATTTTTTGAATACATTGTATTTATTATATTCAAAGGGTAATTTGGTAAAATTATCTCTATTATTTACTACTTCTTAATCTTTGCGCCAAGTTGATAGCGGACAAGTAAAGATGAACGGAGGGAGTATATTCAAAGGTTGATTTGGTAAAATTACACTATCATCTACTATTTCTTAATTCATGTACAACGTTAATAAGAGACAAATAAAGATGGACAAAGAGAATATAAATTTTTTTATAGTATAATAAAGTTTAAATTATATCAAATTTTAATGTGAACATGGAAAATAAAATTTCCAGAGGTTGAATTGTGACCCCAGGATATTTTTGGTTGGGTTAAGCAGGCGGCAAAAAAAATTATATGATAAAAAAGGAGTACTAATGTACAACATAGCAAATACTAATTATTTGGAATCTTACACTTTCTGTTTTTTTTTTATTGTCATGTTTATATTTTTCTAAAGTTATCTAGACTAATTAAATTAATATTTTAAAATAAAGAAGTTTAAATATTTAAAAATTATATAAAAAGTATTATAAATTTTTAATTTTTTAAAATATTAATATGATAAAAAATATATTTTAATAATTAAAATTTATATTGTTTGAATCTCAAAAATAAAATTTATGACAATTAAAAAAAAGAAGATTAACTATTATTTTCTTTAATATATATATTTTAAAGTGAACAAATAAAATCGAACCATGTTATGAAAACGTTAACAAAGGAATTTTTAGGATTTATGTGAATCGGCATTTTGTCGGATAATTTACAAGAGTGACATTCCCAAGTAATGATGTTGAACTTTTCTGTTGCACATAATAATAATAATTTGTGGGGATTAATTAATTTAATATATAAGACATGAATATGAAGAATTTTAACAAGTTAGAGATAATGATCATGATCAAATGAGGGAGGGAGGAAGGCTCCTTAACAGGAATTAGATAATTTTTTAAAATTTTTGTGTGTTAACTTATGAATTTTTTGGTGATATCATTTCTGGTCAGATTTTTTGTTAAGCGTCTATAGAAACGTTTGTAAGGATATGGGGAAGAATTCCAATAGCCTTTGCCTGACTTGTGTGGTGTGTTTTTTTTTTGGAATTTAGAGGTCATTCAAAAGGAATTGAGCGATTCTCTTCTTTTTTCATATGTGTTAGCCCATGAATTTTTTAAGTGGTATGGTTTACGACCAATTTTTTAACGAAACATTTACATAATTGTCCTACGGACTCATGGAAGAATTTTGATAGGCTTTGGCCAGATCCATGTGGCGTTTATTGGCATTTAGCCGTCACTCAACATAAATTAGGCGATTTTCTTCTGTGTTAGTCCATGAATTTTTTCTTTTTCGCAAAACCATTACGAAACTGTCTGTAAGGACCCGTGGAAGAATTTAGATAGGCTTGACACGATCAATGGGGGCTTTTTTATTTATTTATTTATTTATTTAGGTCTACTCAATAGAAATCAGACGATTTTTTTCATTTTTTGTGTGCTCATGAAATTTTTAGTAGTATGACTTTTGATAATTTTTTTCACAATTTTTTCAAAACAGTCACTAAGGACCTAACGGAGAGTTTTGATAGGCTCGACCAATCCACAGGGTGTTTTTGGCATTTAGGGGCTATTTAACAAAAATTAAATGATTTTTCTTCATTTTTCGTGTGTCCTAACCCATGAATTTTTGGTGGGATATCTTTCGATAAATTTTTTCATGAAACCTTTATAGAATCATCCATAATAATCTAACAAGCTCAACCCAATCCAAGGGCTTTTTTTGACATTTAGGGTCCACTCAACAAGAATTAGGTGATTTTCTCCATTTTTGCGTGTCTTATGCAATGAATTTTCGGTGATATGGCTTATGGTCACTTTTTCCACAAGAACTTTATAGAACCGTCCATAAAGACCTATGAAAGAATTTCAATAGATTAGGCCAAATACGTGGGACGGTTTTTGGCATTTAGGGGTCACTCAATAGAAATTAGGAGATTTCTTTGTTTTTCATATGTGTTAGCTCACTATTTTTTTAGTGGCATGGCTTCAATTAATTTTTCCTGTGAAATCTTTATTGAACCATCTGTAAGAACCCGTGGAAGAATTCCGATAGACTTGGCTCGATCTGCAGGGTGTTTGTTGGCATTTAGGGGTTACTCAACAAGATCTAGACGATTTTCTTCATATTTTGTGTGTGTTAGCCCAACTTTTCGAAAAAATCATACAAGTGGGTTCGTAATGAGCCCGACAAGAAGCCCATGTTGCCCGATGGCGGCGGGGGATGCCTGGCAGGATTTTATGGGCCAAGGAACAGAAAACAGGCAATTTTGATAATTTTCTGTGGGTGTTAGCCCACAGATTCTGGCATTGCAAGGGGCTCCGACGCAACTTTCTCGGAGGATCATACGAGTAGGTCTGCGTCTAGCTCGGCAAGAGGCCCAGGTGGCCCAGTGGCGGCAAGGGACACCTGGTAAGATTTTATGGGCCAAGGAACAGGAAACATGCGATTTTGGCAGTTTTCTGTAGGTGTTATCCTACGAATTCTGGCGCTGCAGGGGGCTTCGGTGCAACTTGCTCAAATAATCATATGAGTGCATCTACAACGAGCCCGATAAGAGGCCCTGGTGGCACGGAGGCAGCAGGGGACACCTGGTAGGATTTTATGGGCCAACGAACAGAAAACAGACGATTTCGACAGTTTTCTATGGGTGTTAGCCCATGAATTCTAGCGCTGTAGGGAGCTACGACACAATTTCCCCGAAAAATCATACGAGTGGGTCCTCAGTGAGCCCGACCAGAGGCCCAGGTAGCCCGACAATAGCGGGGGATGCCTGGTAGGATTTTATGGGCCAAGGAACAAGAAACAGGCGATTTCGACAGTTTTCTTTGGGTGATAGCCCATGGATTCTGGCGCTGCAAGGAGCTCTGACATAACTTTCTCGAAAATTCATACGAGTGGGTCCTCAACAAGCACCACAAGAGCCCCAAGTAGCTCAGAGGCGTATGTGGGGGGGGGGAGGGGAGGGGAGGGGGCACCTAGTAGGATCTTATGGGCCAAAGATCAAGAAACAGGTGATTTCAGCAGTTTTCTGTGGGTATTGGCCCCAGATTCTGGCGCTGCAGGGGGCTTCGGCGCAACTTTCGTGAAAAATCATATGAGTGGGTCTGCAACAAGCCTAACAAGAGGCCCAAGTTGCTCGGCGGCAGTGGGGGATGCCTAGTAGGATTTTATGGCCCAAGAAATAGGAAACAAACAATTTAGACAATTTTCTATGGGTGTTAGCCCACAGATTCTGACGATGCATGGGGCTCCGATGCAACTTTCCCAATAAATCATATAAGTGGGTGCTGAACGAGCCCAACAAGAGGTCTAGGTGGCTCGGCGGTGGCGGAGGACGCCTGGTAGGATTTTATGGGCCAAGGAATAGAAAACAAATGATTTTGATAATTTTCTGTAGGTGTTAGCCAACGGAGTTTGGCGCTGCACGATGCTAAGGTGCAACAATCTAAAAAAATCATACATATGGGTCTGCAATGAGCCCGACAAGAGGCCCACGTGGCCCGGCGATGGTGGGGGACGCTTGGTAGGATCTTATGGGTCAAAGAATAGTAAACAAACAATTTTGACAAATTTCTATGGGTGTTAGCCCACGAATTCTGGCGCTGTAGGGGGCTCCAACACAACTTTCTTAAAATATCATACGACTTGGTCAGCAATGAACTCGGCAAGAGGCGTAAGTGGCTCACCGGCGGTAAGGGATGCCTGGTAGGATTTTATGGGTCAAGGAACAGGAAACAAATGATTTTGATAGTTTTCTGTGGGTGTCAGCCCACAGATTCTGGCACTGAATGGGGCTTCGACACAACATTCTCAAATAATCATATAAGTGGGTCCGCAACGAGCCCGATAAGAGGTTCAGGTGTCTTGAAGGCATTGGCGGAGGCCTGGTAGGATTTTATGGGCTAAGGAACAATAAATAGGCGATTTTGACAGTTTCTATGGGTGTTACCCCATGAATTCTGGCGCTGAATTGGGCTTCGGCACAACATTCTCGAAAAATCATATGAGTGGGTTTGCAAGGAGCCCGGCAAGATGCCTAGGTAGTCGGGAGGCATTGATGGAGGCTTGGTAGAATTTTATGGGTCAGGGAACAGGAAACAAGCGATTTCAGCAATTTTCTATAGGTGTTAACCCACAGATTCTAGGGTTGCATGTCATTCCAGCACAATATTCCAAAAAAATCATACGGGTGGGTGCGCAACGAGCTAGGCAAGAGGCCGAGGTGGCATAATGGCATTGGCGAAGATCTGGTAGGATTTTATGGGCCAAGAAATAGGAAATAGGCAATTTCGATATAACACCCACGGATTCTGACGTTGCATGGAGCTTCGATACAACATTCTTGAAAAATGATACGAGTGGGTCCGCAACAAGCCCGGCAAGAGGTCGAGGTGGCCTGACAACGTTGGCAGAGGCCTAGTAGGATTTTATGGGCCAAGGAACAAGAAATAGGTGATTTCGATAGTTTTTTATGGGTGTTATTCCACAGATTCTAGCACTCCATGGGGGTTCGCACAATATTTCTGAAAAATCATACGAGTAGGTCTACAATGAGCCCGGCAAGAGGTCGAGTGGCCCGACGGCGTTGACGGAGGCCTGATAAGATTTTATGATCCAAGATACAGGAAACAAGTGATTCCGACAACTTTCTGTGGGTATACCCCATAGATTTCGGCGCTACATGGGGCTCCGGTGCAACATTCCTAAAAAATCATACGAATAGGTCTGCAACAAGCTCGGCAAGAGGCCAGGTGGCCCGGCAGCATTGGCGGAGGTCTGGTAGGATTTTATTGGCCAATGAACAGGAAATAGACGATTTTAGCAATTTTCTATGGGTGTTAGCCCACGGATTCTAGCGCTGCATGGGGGTCCGGTGTAATATTCCCAAAAAATGCATACGAGTGCAAACATTCCCAAAAAATCATACGGGTGAGTCGGGGATGAGCCCGGCAAGCAGCCCAGGTGGTCCGGCGGCATAAATGCATACGAGTGGGTCCACAACAAGCTCGACAAGAGGCCCAGGTGGCCTGATAGGTTGGCGGAGGCATGGTAAGATTTTATTGGCCAAGAATAAGAAACTGCGATTTCGATAGTTTTCTGTGGGTGTTAGCCCACAAATTCTAGCGCTTCATAGGGTTCCGACACAACATTCCTAAAAAATTATACGAGTGGATCCACAACGAGCCTGACAAGAGGCCCAAGTGGCCCAGCTGCGTTGCCGGAGGCCTGCTGGGATTTTATGGTCTAAGGAACAGGAAACACACGATTTGGCAGTTTTCTGTGGGTGTTAGCCCACGTATTCTGGGGCTGCATGGGGATCCGACGCAAGATTTCTGAAAATCCATAGCAAAGAGCTCGACAAGAGGCCTAAGTGGCCCGATAGCGTTGGCGGAGGCATGGTAGGATTTATTGGTTTATGAATAGGAAATAGGCGATTTTAGCAGTTTTCTGTGGGTGTTAGCCCATGGATTCTGGGGCTGCATGGGGTTACGATGCAAGATTCCTGAAAAATCATACGGGTGGGTTCGCAATGAGCCTGACAAGAGGCCATGGTAGCTTGGCAGCGTTGGCGGAGGCCTGGTAGGATTTTATGGGCCGATGAGCAAGAAATAGGCGATTTTAGCAATTTTCTGTGTGTAAGCCCACAAATTCTGGGGCTGCATGGGACTCCAGGGCGAGATTCCTGAGAAATCATATGGTTGGTTCGCAACTAGCCCGACAAGAGGCCCAAGTGGCCCGACAGCATTGGCGGAGGTCTGGTGGGATTTTTGGGCCAAAGAACTAAAAAAAGACTATTTCGGTAGTTTTCTATGGGTCGGATTTTGGGGCAGCAAACGGCTATGGCGTAAGATTTCCAAAAAATCATACGAGTGGGTCCGCAATGAGCCCATCAAGAGGCCTAAGTGTTCCAGGGGCATTGGCGGAGGCCTAGTAGGATTTGATGGGCCGATGAACAGGAAACAGGTGATTTCGATAGTTTTATGTAGGTGTTAGCCCACAAATTCTAGGCTGCATGCGGCTCCCGCATAAGATTCTCAAAAAAAATATGCGTGGGTCTACAACTAGCCTGGCAAGAGGCCTTGGTGACCCGACGGGGTTGGCAGAGGCCTGGTAGGATTTTATGGGCCGATGAACAAGAAACAAGCGATTTTGACTATTTTCTATGGGTGTTAACCCACGGATTCTGCGGCTTCATGGGGCTCTAGCGCAAGATTCACAAAAATCATACAGGTGGGTCTGTAACGAGCCCGGCAAGAGGCCAAAGTGGCCCGACGGTGTTGGTGGAGTCCTGGTAGGATTTTATGGGCCGATGAACAGAAAATAAGCAATTTCAGCAATTTTCTGTGGGTGTTAGCCCACGGATTCTGGGGCTGCATCGGGCTCCCACACAAGATTCTCAAAAAACCATGCCGGTGGTCCGTAATGAGGCCGATAAGAGGACCAAGTGACCCGACGACATTGGCGGTGGCCTGGTAAGATTATATGGGTCGGTGAACAGGTAATAGGTGATTTTGGTAGTTTTCTGTGGGTGTTAGCCTAGTAATTCAGGGGTTGCATGGGGCTTCAGTGCAAGATTCCCAAAAATTCATACGGGTGGGTCTCAACAAAGCCAGCAAGAGGCCAGGTGGCCCGACAACATTGGCGGAGGCCTGATAGGATTTTATGGGCCGATGAACAGGAAACAGACGATTTTGACAGTTTTCTTGGGTGTTAACCCACAAATTATTGGGTTGCATAGGGTTTCGATGTAAGATTACCAAAAATTCATACTTGTGGGTCCGCAATGAGCTTGGCAAGGGTCCAGGTGGCCCGACGGCATTGGTGGAAGGCTGGTAGGATTTTATGGGCCGATGAGTAGGAAACAGGTGATTTCGACAGTTTTCTGTGGGTGTTAGCCCATAAACTCTGGGGTAGCATGGGGATCCGATGCAAAATTATCGATAAATCATACGGGTGCGTCAGCCATGAGGCAAGTAAGATGCCCAGTGGCCTGACGACATTGGCGGAGGCCTGATAGGATTTTATGGGTCGATGAATAGCAAACAGGCAATTTCGATAGTTTTCTGTGGGTATTAGCCCAACGGTTCTGGGCTGCATAGGGCTACGATGCTTGATTCCTGAAAAATCATAAGGGTAGGACTGTAACGAGCCTAGAAAGAGGCCCAGGTGGCCCGACGGCGTTGGCGGATGCCTGGTAGGATTTTATGGGGTGATGAAAAAGAAATAAGCAATTTCGACAGTTTTCTGTCAGTGTTAGCCCATGAATTCTGGGGCTAGATAGGGCCCCAATGCAAGATTCTCGAAAAATAATATGGATAGGTCCGTAACGAACCCAGCAAAAAAATCATACGGGCAAAGAATCTCAAAAAATCATACGGGTGAGTCGGGGATGAGCCCGGCAAGCAGCCCAGGTGGTCCGGCGGCATTGGTAGGGACCTGGTAGGATTTTTTGGCCCAAGGAAGGTGAAACAGGCGATTTCAGCCATTTTCTATGGGTGTTAGCCCACAGATTCTGGTGCTGCCTGGGTTTCCAGGCAAAAAATCTTGAAAAATCATACGGATGGGTCGGGGACGAGCCTGGCAAGCGGCCCAGGTGGACCGACAGCATTGGCGGGGAACAGGTAGGATTTTATGGCCCAAGAAAGGCGAAATGGGTGATTTCGGCTATTTTCTGTAGGTGAGCCCACGGATTTTGGTGCTGCCTGGGGTTCCGGGCAAGGAATCTCAAAAAATCATACAAGTTGGTCGAAAACGATCCTGGCAAGCGGCCCAAGTGGGCCATCGGCATTGGCGGGGGTCTGGTAGGATTTTATTGCCCGAGGAAGGCAAAACAGGCGATTTCGATCATTTTCTGTGGGTGTTAGCCCACGAATTCTGGTGCTACCTGGGTTTCCGAGCAAAGAATATTAAAAAATCATATGGATGGGTCGACAACGAGCCTGTTAAGCGGCTCAGCTGGATCAACGACATTGGCGGAGCCCAGGTAGGATTTTATGGACCAAGAAAGGTGAAACAGGCGATTTTGACAATTTTCTGTGGGTGTTAACCCACGAATTCTGGCGCTGCCTGGGGTTTCAGGTAAAGAATCTCAAAAATTCATATGGGTGGGTAGGCCCAGGTGGCCCGGCGGCATTGGCGGGGCCCTAGTAGGATTTTATGGCCCAAGAAAGGCGAAACAGACGACTTCAACCATTTTTCGTGGGTGTTAGCCTATAAATTCTGGCACTGCCTGGGGTTCCGGGTAAAGAATCTCAAAAAATCATATGGGTGGGTCGGGGATGAACTCGGGAAGCGGCCCTGGTGGCCCGGCATGTTGGCAGGACCCGATAGGACTTTATGGCCCAAGAAAGGTGAAACTGGCGATTTCGGCCATTTTCCATGGGTGTTAACCCACGAATTCTGGCGCTACCTGGGGTTCCGGGCAAAGAATCTCGAAAAATGATATGGCTAGGTTGGAGACGAACCCAGCAAGTGGCCCAGGTGGCCTGGCGGCATTAGCGGCTCCCTGGTAGGATTTTATGGCTTAAGGAAGGCAAAACAAGTGATTTTGGCAATTTTTCGTGGGTGTTAGTCCACGGATTCTGGCGCTTCCTAGGCTTTCGAGCAAAGAATCTCAAAAAATCATATAGTTGGATCGATGATGAGCCTGGCAAGGGGCCCAGGTGTCCCAGCTGTGTTGGTAGGCCCCTGGTAGGATTTTATGGCCTAAGGAATGCAAAATAGGAGATTTCAGCCATTTTTCGTGGGTGTTACCCCACGGATTCTGGCGCTGCCTGGGGTTCCGGGAAAAGAATCTCAAAAAATCATACGGGTGGGTCGGGGACGAGCCCAACATGTGGCCCAGGTGGCCTGGTGGTGTTGATGGGGGCCCTGATAGAATTTATGGCCTAAGGAAGGCAAAACAGGAGATTTTGTCCATTTTTCGTGGGTGTTAGTCCATGGATTCTGGCGTTGCCTGGGGTTCCGGGTAAAGAATCTGAAAAAATCATGATTGTTCAGGATTTTTTGCCCGGAACCCCAGGCAGCGCCAAAATCCGTGGGCTAATACCCATGGAAAATGGTTGAAATCGCTTGTTTCGCCTTCCTTGGGCCATAAAATCCTACATGAAACCCCGCAAATGCCCCCAGGCCACCTGGGCTGCTTCCCAGCCTCGTCCTCGACCCACCTGTATAATTTTTTGGGTGTCTTTGGTTGGAACCCCAGGCAGCGCTAGAATTCGTGGGCTAATACCCAGCGAAAATGGTCGAAATTGCCTGTTTCGCCTTCCTTGGGCCATAAAATCCTACCAGGCCTTCTCCAATGGCCCCGGGCCACCTGGTCAACTTGCCTGCCTTGTCCCTGAGTCACCCATATGATTTTTTAGGATTCTATGCCCGGACCACAGGCAGCGCCAGAATCCGTGGGCTAACATACGTGGAAAATGACCGAAATCGCCTGTTTCGCCTTCCTTGGGACATAAAATACTTCTAGGCCACCACCAAAGCCCTCGGGCCACCTGGGCCGCTTGCCGGGCTCATCCCCAACCCACCTGTACGATTGTTCAGGATTCTTTTCCCAAAACCCCGGGCAGCGCCAAATTCCGTGGGCTAACACCCACGGAAAGTGGCCAAAATTGCCTATTTTGCCTTCCTTAGGCCATAAAATCCTACCAGGCCCCCACCAATGCCCTCGGGCCACCTGGGCCACTTGCTGGGCTTGTCCCCGACCCACCCGTATGATTTTTCAGGATTCTTTGCTCGAAACCCCAGGCAGCGCCAGAATTCGTGGGCTAACACCCACGAAAAATGATCGAAATTGCCTATTTCGCCTTCCTTGGGCCATAAAATCCTACCAGGCCCCCGCCTACGCCAAGTGGGCCACTTGCCGACCTCGTACCCTATCCACCCGTATGATTTTTCAGGATTTTTTGCCCAGAATCTTTGGCAGCGCCAGAATACGTGGGCTAAGACCTAGGAAAAATGACTGAAATCGCCTGTTTCGCCTTCCTTGTGCCATAAAATCCTACCAGGGCCCCGCCAATGCCGCCAACCCACCTAAGCCACTTGCTGGGATAGTGGTTGACCCACTCGTGTGATTTTTCAGTAATCTTGCACAGAACCCCAATGCAGCGCCAGAATCCCTGGGGTAACACCCACGAAAAATGGCCAAAATCGCCTATTTCGCCTTTCTTAGGCCATATAATCCTATCAGGACGCTGCCAATGTCGTCGGGACACTTGGGCTACTTTTCAGGCTCGTTACCAACCCACCCATATGATATTTCATATTCTTTGCTCGAAACCCCATGTAGCGCTAGAATCCATGGGCTAACACCCATAGAAAATGACCGAAATCGCCTGTTTCACCTTCCTATGGCGACAAAATCCTACTAGGCCCCCGCCAATGCCGCCGGGTGACCTGGGCCGCTTTTCGAGGTCATTGCCGACCCATTTGTATGATTTTTTTGGATTCTTTGCGCGGAACCCCAGGTAGCGCCAGAATCTGTGGGCTAACACCTATGGAAAATGGCCAAAATCGCCTGTTTCGCCTTCCTTGGGCAATAAAATCGTACCAGGCCGCCGCCAATGCCGATGGGCCACTTGGGCCGCTTGCCAAGATTGTTTTTGACCCACTTATATGATTTTTCAGAAATCCTTGCCTGGAACCCTAGGCAGCGCCAGAATTAGTGGGCTAACACCCACGAAAATGGCCGAAATCGCCTGTTGCGCCTTCCTTGGACCATAAAATCCTATCAGGCCCCGCCAACGCCGCTGGCCCACCTAAGCCACATGCTACGCTCGTCCCCTACCCACCCATATGATTTTTCAGGATTCTTTGCCTAGAACCCCAGGCAGCGCCAGAATCCGTGGGCTAACACCCACGAAAAATGGCCGAAATCGCCTGTTGATTTGTCAGGATTCTTTGCCTAGAACCCCAGGCAGCGCCAGAATCCGTGGGCTAACACCCACGAAAAATGGCCGAAATCGCCTGTTTCGCCCTCCTTGGGCAATAAAATCCTACCAGGCCCCCGCCTACGTCACCGGGCCACCTGGGCCGCTTACCGGCCTCGTCCACGACCAACTCGTATGATTGTTCGAGATTCTTTGCCCGAAACCCCAGGCAGCGCCAGAATCCGTGGGCTAACACCCACGAAAAATGACCGAAATCGCCTATTTCGCCTTCCTTGGGCCATAAAATCCTACCAGGCCCGCCAGAATCCGTGGGCTAACACCCACGAAAAATGACCGAAATCGCCTATTTCGCCTTCCTTGGGCCATAAAATCCTACCAGGCCCTCGCCAACACCGCTGGCCCACCTAGGCCACTTGGCGGGCTAGTGACCGACCCAATCGTGTAATTTTTCAGTAATCTTGCACCGGACCCCAATGCAGCGCCAGAATCCCTGAGCTAACACCCACGAAAAATGGCTGAAATCGCCTGTTTCTTCTTCCATGGGCCATAAAATCCTACCAGGCCCTGCCTATGCCACTGGGCCAATTAGGCTGCTTACCAGCCTCGTCCCCAACCCACCCATATGATTTTTCAGGATTCTTTGCCCGGAACCTCTCGCAGAACCTCTCGAACCATGGAAAATGGCCAAAATTGCCTGTTTTGCCTTCCTTAGGCCATAAAATCCTACCAGGCCCCCTCCAATGCCACCGGGACACTTGGGCAACTTGCCGGCCTCATCCTTGACCCACCCGTATGATTTTTCAAGATTCTTTGCTGGGAACCCCAGGCAGCGCCAGAATTCGTGGGCTAACACCCACGAAAAATAGCCAAAATCGCCTGTTTCGCCTTTCTTAGGCCATAAAATCCTACCAGGCCACCGCCAACGCTGCTGGTCCACTTGGGCTGCTTTCAGGGCTCGTGGATGACTCACTCATATGATTTTTCAGTAATCTTGTGTCGGACCCCCGTGCAGCGCCAGAATCCTTGGGCTAACACGCACGAAAAATTATCGAAATTGCCTATTCCAGCTACGTTAGCCCATAAAATTGAAGCAGGCCTCCGCCAATGCCGCTGGGCCACCTATGCTGCTTGCCAGAATCTATAGGTAAACACCAATAGAAAACTGCCAAAATTGCTTGTTTCGATTTCCTCGGCTCATAAAATCTACCAGGCCTCCTCCAATGCTGCCGGGCCACTTGTGCAACTTGCTGGGCTCGTTGTTGACCCACCCGTATAATTTTTCAGGAATCTTGCGTCAGAACCCCATGTAGTGCTAGAATGCATGGGCTAACACCCATAGAAAACTACCAAAATCGCCAGTTTCAGCTTCTTTGGCCCATAAAATCTAACCAAGCCTCCGCCAATGCTGCCGGGCTACCTGGGCCTTTTGCCGTTCTCGTTGTCGACCCACTCCTATGATGTTTTAGGAATCTTTCATCGGACCCCCATGCAGCCCCAGAATCCGTGGGCTAAGACCCACAAAAAACTTTCGAAATCGCCTGTTTTGACTTTCTTGGCCCATAAAATCCTAAGACTAACAAAACATGTCTCAAACATGAATATGTTTAAAAAAATAACAAAACATGTCTCAAAAACATGAACATGTTTCAAAAACAACAACAAAACATATCTCAAAAACATAAACATGTTTCAAAAACAACAACAAAACATGTCTCAAACATGAATATGTTTCAAAAACAACAACAAAACATGTCTCAAAAACATGAACATGTTTCAAAAACAACAACAAAACATGTCTCAAAAACATGAATATGTTTCAAAAACAACAACAAAACATGTCTCAAAAACATGAACATGTTTCAAAAACAACAACAAAACATGTCTCAAAAACATTAATATGTTTCAAAAACAATGACAAAACATGTCTCAAAAACATAAATATGTTTCAAAAACAACAACAAAACATGTCTCAAAAACATTAATATGTTTCAAAAACAACAACAAAACATGTCTCAAAACATAAATATGTTTCAAAAACAACAAATGAGTGGGTTCGCAACAATCTCGAAAGGATAACCCAGTGGCCCAATGACAGTAGGGGATGCCTGGTACGATTTTATAGGACAAGCAATAAGAAATAGGCGATTTCGCTAGTTTTCTATGGGTGTTAGCCCATGGATTCTGACACTTCTGGGGGTTCTGGCGTAACTTTTTCAAAAAATCATACGATTGGGTCAGCAATGAGTTCAGTAAAAGGCCTAGGTGGCCCGATGGTGGGGGACGCCTGATAGGTTTTTATGGGCCAAGGAACGGGAAATAAGTGATTTCAGTAATTTTGTAAGGGTGTTAGCTTACGAATTCTGGTGAAGGAGGAATCCTGGAGGTTATTAGCACATGGATTCTAGCGCTGAGGGGGACTCCAGTGTAACTTTCTCAAAAACTTATAGAGGTGGGTTCGCAATGAGATCAGAAAGATTCGAAAGTGGCCTTGCGGTGACGGAGGATACCTTTGGGAATCTTGGGTCGAACTCCCATGAAGCACCAGAATCCATGGGTTAACACTAATAGAAAACTACTGAAATCATCTATTTCGACTTCCTTGGCTCATAAAATCCATCCAGGCCTCCGCCAATGCTGCTGGGCCACCTGGGCCTCTTGATGGGCTTGTTGCCGACCCACTCATATGAATTTTAAGGAATCTTGTGCCAGAACCTCGTGTAGCGCCAGAATCCGTGGGCTAAAACCCACAGAAAACTGCTGAAATCGCTTGTTTCCTGTGCATTAGCCCATAAAATCCTACCAGGCCTCTGCCAATTCTACTGGGCCACCTGGGCCGCTTATCTGTCTTGTTTCCAACCCAGTCGTATGATTTTTCAAAAATCTTGCACGAGAACCCGTGCAGCGCCAGAATTTGTGGGCTAACACCTATAAAAAATGGCCAAAATCGCCTATTTCTTATTCATCAGCCCATAAAATCCTACCAGGCCTCTGGCAACGCCGCTGGGCTACCTGGGATACTTGCCGGGTTTATTACCGACTCACCCGTATGATTTTTCAAGAATAATTACCTGGTACCACAGGCAGCGCCGGAATTAGTGCGCTAATACCCATGGAAAATGGCAAAAATTGCCTATTTCGCCTTCCTTGGGCAATAAAATACTACCAGGCCCCCACTAACGTTGCCGACCCACCTGGACAGCTTGCCGAGCTCATCACCGACCCACACGTATAAGTTTTCAAAAATTTTTCCTCGAAACCCCAGGCAGCGCTAGAATCCTTAGGATTACGGAAAATGGCCAAAATCACCTATTTTGCCTTCCTTGGGCCATAAAATCCTACCAGGCCCCTGCCAACACCATTGGGCCACTTGGGCCTCTTTTTGGGCTCGTTGCCAACCCACTCGTATAATTTTTCAGGAATCTTTGCTCGAAACCCCAAGCACGCCAGAATCCGTAGGCTAAACCCACAGAAAATGGCCAAAATTGCCTGTTACACCTTTCTTGGGCCATAAAATCCTACCAGGCCCCCACTAACGCGGCCCAGCTGGGCCGCTTGCTGGGCTTTTTGTCGACCCATCCTTATGATTTTTTAGGAATCTTTACCTGGAACCCTAGGCAGCGCCAGAATCCGTCTGCTAACACCAATGAAAAATGACCGAATTCGCCTGTTTCGCCTTCCTTGGGCCATGAAATCCTACCAGGCCCCCATCAATGCTGCCTAGCCACCTGGGCCTCTTGCCGGGATCGTTGCTGATCAACCTGTATGATTTTTCAAAGTTTTTTGCCTGGAACCCCAGGTTGCGCCAGAATCCGTGGGCTAACACCCATAGAAATGGCCGAAATTGCCTGTTTCGCCTTCTTTGGGCCATAAAATCCTACCAGGCCCCCACTAATGCTGCCGGCCCACCTAGGCTGCTTGCTGGGCATGTGACCAACTCACTCGTCTGAGTTACACTAATCTTGCACCGGACCCCCAGGCAACGCCAGAATTCATGGGCTAACACGTATGGAAAACTGCCGAAATCGGCTGTTTCGACTTCGTTGGCCCAAAAAATCCTACCAATCCCCCGCCAACACTGCCGGGTCACCTGTGCCACTTGCTGAGCTAGTGGCAGACCCACTCATGTGATTTTTTGAGAATCTTGCACCAGAACCCAATGCAGCCAGAATCCGTGGTCTAACACCTACGAAAGATGGCCGAAATTGCCTATTTCCCCTTTTATGGGCCATAAAATCCTACCAGGTCCCCGCCAATGCTATCGGGACACCTGGGCCGCTTTCTAGGCCCATTGCCGACCTACCCGTATAATTATTCAAGAAAATTTCCCTCGAACCCTAGGCAGCGCCAGAATTCGTGGGCTAACACCAATGAAAAATGGTCGAAATCGCCTGTTTTGCCTTGGGCCATAAAATCTTACCAGGCCCCCACCAACGTCGCCGGGCCACCTGGGCCACTTTTTGAGTTTGTTTCCAACCTATCCAAATGATTTTTAGGGATTTTTTGCCTGATACCCCATGCAGCGCCAGAATCCGTGGGCTAACACCCACAGAAAACTGCAGAAATCACCTGTTTTGCCTTCCTTGGGCCATAAAATCCTTCTAGGACCCCGCAAACACGGTTGGCCTATCTGTGCTGCTTATCAAGCTCGTCGCCGACCATCCCATATAATTTATCGGGAAACTTTCCTCGGAACCCTAGGCAGCGCCAGAATCTGTGGGCTGACACCAACGAAAAATGGCCAAAATCACCTGTTTCGCCTTTCTTGGGCCATAAAATCCTACTAGGCCCATGCCAACATCGCTGGCCCACCTGGGTCATTTGTCGGGCTCGTTATCAACCCACCCATATGATTTTTCAAGAATATTTTCCCGAAACCCCAGGCAGTGCAAGAATTCATGGGCTAACACCCACGAAAAATGGCCGAAATCGCCTGTTTTGCCTTTCTTATTTCATAAAATCCTACCAGGCCCCCACCAATGTCACTGGGCCACCTAGGCCGCTTGTCAGGCTCGTTGTCGACCCACCTATATGAATTTTTGGGAATCTTTGCCCGGAACCCCAGTTGGCGCCAGAATCAGTGGTCTAACACCCACAAAAAAATGGCCGAAATTGCCTGTTTCACCTTTCTTAGGCCATAAAATCCTACCAGGCCCCTGCCAAAGCCATCGACCTACCTGGGCCACCTGCTGAGCTCGTTGTCAACCCACCTGTATGACGTTTTGAGAATTTTTGCTCGAAACCCCAGTTGGCGCCAGAATCCATGGGCTAACACCCATGGAAAATGGCCGAAATCGCCTGTTTCGCCTTCCTTGGGCCATAAAATCCTATCAGCCCCCGCCAATGTCGCCGGGCCACCTGGGCCACTTACCGAGATCATTACCGACCCACGTGTATAATTTGATGGGAATCTTTCCCCGAAACCACAGGAAGGGCCAGAATTCGTGGGCTAAAACCCACAGAAAATGACCGAAATCGCCTGTTTCGCGTTCCTTGGGCCATAAAATTTTATCAGGCCCCACCAATATCATCAGGCTACCTTGGGCACTTGCTGAGCTCATTTCCGACCCACTCGTATGATATTTTTGGAT
Organism: Solanum virginianum; assembly: GCA_000787875.1. Taxonomy (NCBI): domain Eukaryota; kingdom Viridiplantae; phylum Streptophyta; class Magnoliopsida; order Solanales; family Solanaceae; genus Solanum; species Solanum virginianum. The sequence continues at coordinate 35,165 of DF358316.1, forward strand.
TCTTTCCCCAAAACCCCAGTTGGTGCCAGAATCCATGGTTTAACACCCATGAAAAATGGTCGCCAAAATCACCTATTTCGCCTTCCTTGGGCCATAAAATCCTACCAGGCCCTCGCCAATGCTACCGGGCCACCTGGGCCTCTTACCAAGTTTATTGCTAACCCATCCGTATAAATTTTTGAGAATCTTTTCCTAAAACCCCAGTTGACGCCAGAATTCGTGGGCGTTAACCCATGAAAAATTGTTGAAATCGCCTATTTTGTCTTCCTTGGGCTATAAAATCCTACTAGGCATCTCCAAACACCACTGGGCCACCTGGCCCGTTTACCATGCTCATTGCTGATCCACCCCATGATTTTTCAGGAATCTTTGCTCGCAACCCCAGTTGGCGCCAAAATTCGTGGGCTAACACCCATGGAAAATAGCCGAGATCGCCTGTTTCGCACTCCTTGGGCCATAAAATCCTACCAGGCCCCCGCCAACGTCGCTAGGCCACCTGGGCCTCTTTCTCGACTCATTGCCAATCCACCCGTATGAAACTTTTGGATTCTTTACCCGAAACCCCAGTTAGCGCCAGAATCCGTGGCCTAACACCCACGAAAAATGGCCAAAATTGCCTATTTCGCCTTTCTTGGGCCATAAAATCCTATTTGGCCCCCACCAATGCTGCCAAGCCACCTAGACCATTTGCTGGGCTCGTTGCCCTCCCATTTGTATTATTTTTCAGGATTCTTTGCTTGGAATCCGTGGGCTAACACCCACAAAAAATGGCCGAAATCTCGCTGTTTTGGGTTTCTTGGGACATAAAATCCTACCAGGCCCCCGCCAATACCACCGGGCCACTCGGGCCACTTGCCGGGCTTATTGTCGATCCACCCATATGATGTTTCAAGATTCTTTACCCGGAACCCCAGTTGGCGCCAGAATCCATGGGCTAACACCCACAGAAAATGGCTGAAATCTCCTGTTTCGCCTTCCTTGGTCCATAAAATCCTACCAGGCCCCGCCAATGCTACTGGGCCACCTGGGCCACTTGCTGGGCTTTTTGCCTACCACCTATATAATTTTTTGGGAGTGTTTCCTTGAAACCCCAATTGGCGCCAGAATCCGTGGGATAACACACACGAAAAATGGCCGAAATCGCCTGTTTCGCCTTCCTTGGGCTATAAAATCCTACCAAGCCCCTGCCGATGCTGCCAGGCAACCTAGTCCACTTTCTAGGCTCGTTAATGATCCACCTATATGATATTTCGACAATATTTTCCCGGAACCCCAGTTGGCGCCAGAATCCGTGGCTAACACCCATGGAAAATTGTCGAAATTGCCTGTTTCGCCTTCCTTGGGCCATAAACTCCTACCAGGCCCCTGCCAATACCGCCAGGCCACCTGGGCCTCTTATTAGGCTCGATGCCGACCCACCTGTATAATTTTTCAGGAATCTTTGCCCAGAAACCTTGGCAGCGCCAAAATCCGTGGGCTAACACCCACGAAAAATGGTCGAAATCGCCTGTTTCGCCTTCGTTGGGCCATAAAATCCTACCAGGCCCCCGCCAATGCCAACGGGCCACCTGAGCCACTTGTCGAGATCATTTTTGACCCATCTGTATGATTTTTTAAGAAATATTTACCCGAAACCCCAAGCAACGCCAGAATTCGTGGGCTTCAGCCCACGAAGTTGACTCTAATGATAGTGGTATTTATGTCCAGAATGGCACTGAGGTTTCTATGGTTGTTGATGTCAAGGCAAAACAAGACTTGGACCCCGCCTGTTTCGCCTTCCTTGAGCCATAAAATCCTACCAGGTCCCCGCCAATATCATTGGACCACCTGGACCACTTGTCGGGCTCGTTACTGACCCATCGATATGATTTTTTGGGAATCTTTGCCCGGAACCCCAGGCAGCGCCAGAATCCGTGGGATAATACCCACGAAAAATGGCCGAGATCACCTGTTTCGCCTTTCTTGAGCCATAAAATCCTACCAGGTCCTAGGACCCATCGATATGATTTTTTGGGAATCTTTGCCCGGAACCCCAGGCAGCGCCAGAATCCGTGGGATAATACCCACGAAAAATGGCCGAGATCACCTGTTTCGCCTTTCTTGGGCCATAAAATCCTACCAGGTTCACGCTAACGCCGCCGATCCACCTGGGCTGCTTGCCGAGCTTGTGGCTGACTTACTCGTATTATTTTTTGGCAATCTTGCGCCGGACCCCCATGCAGCGCCAGAATCTGTGGGCTAACACCCACGCAAAATGGCTGAAATCGCCTGTTTCGCCTTACTTGGGCATAAAATAGTCCAAGCCCCTGCCAATGCTGCCGACCCACCTGGGCCACTTCGCGAGCTCATTTTTGACCACTCGTATAATGTTTAAGAAATATTTACCCTGAACCCAGGTAGCACCCGAATTCATGGGCTACACCTACGGAAAACTGCTGAAATCGCCTATTTTGCCTTCCTTGGGCCATAAAATCCTACTAGGCCCCCATCAATACTATCGGCCCACCTAGGCCGCTTACCGGGCTTGTTACCGACCCACCCATATGATTTTTCAACAATCTTTTCCCAGAACCCAGGTAGCGCCACAATCCGTGGGCTAACACCCACGAAAAACTGTCGAAATCGCCTGTTTCGCATTTCTTGGTCCATAACATCCTACCAGGCCACCTCCAACGCCGTCGGCCCACCTGGGCCATTTTCTGAGCTCGTTACTGACCTACCCGTATGATCTTTTGGGAATCTTTTCCCGAAACCCCAGGCAGTGCAAGAATTCGTGGGCTAACAACCATGGAAAATGGCCAAAATTGCCTATGTCGCCTTCCTTGGGCCATAAAATCCTACCAGGCTCCCGCCAATGCCGCCGGCCCACCTGGGCCATTTGCAAGGCTCGTTATCATCCTACCTGTATGATTTTTCAGGAATCTTTGCCCGGAACCCCAGGCAGCGGCAGAATCCATGGGCTAACACACACGAAAAATGGCCAAAATTGCCTGTTTCGCCTTTCTTGGGCCATAAAATACTACCAAGCCTCCGCCAATGCCGTCGGGACACCTGACCCACTTACCGAGCTCATTGCCAACCCACCCATACCAGTTTTTGGGAACTTTACCCGGGATCCCAGGCACGCCAGAATCCGTGGGCTAACACCTACAGAAAATGGCCCCAATCGCCTGTTTCGCCTTCCTTGGGCCATAAAATACCAATACCAACGGGCCATCTGGGCCACTTTCCAAGATCATTTCTGACCTATCTGTATGATATTTCAGAAATATTTACTCGGAACCCCAGGCAGCGCCAGAATCAGTGGGCTAACACCTACAGAAAATGGCTGAAATCGCCTATTTCGCATTCCTTGGGCCACAAAATCCTACCAGGCCCCCGCCAATGCCATCAGCCCACTTGGGCTGCTTGACGGGCTTGTTATCGACGAATCAGTATGATTTTTTGGGAATCTTTGCCCGGAACCCCAGGCAACGCCAGAATGTGTGGGCTAACACCCACAAAAAATGGTCGAGATCACCTGTTTCGCCTTCCTTAGACCATAAACTCCTACCAGGCCCCCGCTAACAATGTCGAGCCACCTGGGATGCTTGTCGAGCTTGTGGCCAACTCATTCGTATTATTTTTTGGCAATCTTGCGCTGGACCCCCATGCAGCGCTAGAATCCTTGGGCCAACACCCACGAAAAAGGCCAAAATCGCCTGTTTCGCCTTCTTTGGGCATAAAATACTACCAAGCCCCCCAAGGCCTCTGGCCTACCTGGGCCGCTTCTTGGGCTCGTTTACGACCCACCCGTATGATATTTCGGGAATCTTTACCCGAAACCCAAGCAGCGCCAGAATCTGTGGGCTAACACCCACGAAAAACTGCTGAAATCCTCTGTTTCGCCTTCCTTGGGCCATAAAATCCTACCAGGTCCTAGTCAATGCTGCCAGCCCACCTGGGCCGCTTGCCGAGCTCACCCCAGTTGGCGCCAGAATCCGTGGCTAACACCCATGGAAAATTGTCGAAATTGCCTGTTTCGCCTTCCTTGGGCCATAAACTCCTGAGCTCGTTGCTGAGCCATCCGTATGAGTTTTCAGGAATCTTTGCCCGAAACCCCAGGCAGTGCCAGAATCCGTGGCTTACAACCACAAAAAATGGTCGAAATCGCCTGTGTCTCCTTCCTTGGGTCATAAAATCCTACTAGGCCCCCGCCAACACCGCCGGCCTACCTAGGCCACTTACAAGGCTCGTTATCAACCCACCTGTATGATGTTTCAAGAATCTTGTCCCTAAACCCCAGGCAGCGCCAGAACCCGTGTGCTAAGACCCACGAAAAATAGCCAAAATCGCCTGTTTCGCCTTCCTTGGGCCATAAAATCCTACCAGGCCCCGCCAACGCCACCGGCCCACCTGGGCTCCTTTCTGGGCTCGTGGCTGACTCACTCATATAATTTTTCAGCAATCTTGTATCGTACCCCCATGCAGCGCCAGAATTCATGGGCTAACACGCACGAAAAACTGCCAAAATTGCCTATTTCGGCTACCTTGGCCCATAAAATCGAACCAGGCCTCTACTAATGCCGCCGGTCCACTTGTATTGCTTGCCAGAATTCGTAGGTTAATGCCGATAGAAAATTACCAAAATCACCTATTTCGGCTTCCTTAGCTCATAAAACCATACCATGCTTCCGCCAACGCCGCTGGGCCACTTGTGCCACTTCCTGGGCTCGTTGCTAACCCACTTGTGTAATTTTTCAGGAATCTTGCGTCGGACCCTATGTAGCGCAAGAATGCATGGGCTAACGCCCATAGATAACTACCAAAATTGCCTATTTCGGCTAACTAGGCCTCCGCCAATGCTGTCAGGCCACCTGGGCCTCTTGCCGTGCTCGTTGCCGACCTACTCCTATGATTTTTTTGGAATCTTGCACCGAACCCCCATGCAGCGCCAGAATCCGTGGGCTAAACCCACAGAAAACTTCCAAAATCACCTATTTTGACTTCCTTGGCCCATAAAATCCTATCAGGCCTCCGCCAACGCCGTTGGGCCACCTCGGCCTCTTGCCGAGGTCGTTGCCGACCCATTCATATGATTTTTTTGGGAATCTTGCACTGAACCCCATGCAGCACCAAAATCGGTGGGGTAACACTTATAAAACTGCGAAATTGCCTGTTTCGACTTCCTTGGCCCATAAAATCCTTAACATGTTTCAAAAACAACAACAAAACATGTCTTAAAAACATTAACATGTTTTAAAAACAACAACAAAACATGTCTAAAAAACATGAACATGTATCAAAAACAACAACAAAACATGTCTCAAAAATATTAATATATTTCAAAAACAACAACAAAACATGTCTCAAACATGATCATGTTTCAAAAACAACAACAAAACATGTCTCAAACATGATCATGTTTCAAAAACAACAACAAACCATGTCTCATAAACATTAATATGTTTCAAAAACAACAACAAAACATATCTCAAAAATATGAACATGTTTCAAAAACAACAACAAAACATGTCTCAAACATGATCATGTTTCAAAAACAACAACAAACCATGTCTCATAAACATTAATATGTTTCAAAAACAACAACAAAACATATCTCAAAAATATGAACATGTTTCAAAAACAACAACAAAACATGTCTCAAAAACACTAATATGTTTCAAAAACAACAACAAAATATGTCTCCAAAACATGAACATGTTTCAAAAACAACAACAAAACATGTCTCAAACATGATCATGTTTCAAAAACAACAACAAAACATGTCATAAATGTCATACGATTGGGTTCACAATAAAACAACAACAAAACATGTCTCAAACATGATCATGTTTCAAAAACAACAACAAAACATGTCATAAATAGATTAATATGTTTCAAAAATAACAAGAAAACATGTCTCAAAAACATAAATATGTTGCAAAAACAACAACAAAACATGTCTCAAACATGAACATGTTTCAAAAACAACAACAAAACATGTCTCAAAAACATAAACATGTTTCAAAAACAACAACAAAACATCTCTCAAACATGATCATGTTTCAGAAACAACAACAAAATATGTCTCAAAAACATGAACATGTTTTAAAAACAACAACAAAACATATCTTAAAAACATTAATATGTTTCAAAAATAATGACAAAACAAGTCTCAAAAACATAAATATGTTTAAAAAAACAATAACAAAATATGTCTCAAAAACATGAACATGTTTCAAAAACAACAACAAAACATGTCTCAAACATGATCATGTTTCAAATACAACAACAAAATATGTCTCAAAAACATGAACATGTTTCAAAAACAACAACAAAACATGTCTCAAACATGATCATGTTTCAAATACAACAACAAAATATGTCTCAAAAACATGAACATGTTTTAAAAATAACAACAAAACATGTCTCAAAAACATGAACATGATTCAAAAACAACAACAAAACATGTCTCAAAAACATAAATATGTTTCAAAAACAACAACAAAACATGTCTCAAACATGAATATGTTTCAAAAACAACAAAACATGTCTCAAAAACATGAACATGTTTCAAAAACAACAACAAAACATGTCTCAAAAACATAAATATGTTTAAAGAAACAACAAAACATGTCTCAAACATGATCATGTTTCAAAAACAACAACAAAATATGTCTCAAAAACATTAATATATTTTAAAAACAACAACAAAACATGTCTCAAAAACATAAATATGTTTCAAAAACAACAACAAAACATGTCTCAAACATGAACATATTTCAAAAACAACAACAAAACATGTCTCAAAAACAGGAACATATTTCAAAAACAACAACAAAACATGTCTCAAAAACATAAACATGTTTCAAAAACAACAACAAAACATGTCTCAAACATGAACATATTTCAAAAACAACAACAAAACATATCTCAAACATGATCATGTTTCAAAAACAAATACAAAACATGTCTAAAAAACATGAACATGTTTTAAAAACAACAACAAAACATGTCTCAAAAACATTAATATGTTTCAAAAACAACAACAAAACATGTCTCAAACATGATCATGT
>DF358316.1:58443-86429 GCA_000787875.1 Solanum virginianum
CTGGACCACTTGCCGAGCTCGTTACCAACTCACTCATAGGATTTTTTGGGATTCTTTGCTTGGAACCCCAGTTGGCGCCAGAATACATGGGCTAACACCCACGGAAAATGGCCAAAATTGCCTGTTTCACCTTCCTTAGCCTATAAAATTCTACCAGGCCCCCGCAAATGCTGTTGGGCCCCTTCAGTCCCTTGACTGGCTCGTTGCCGACCTACCCATATGATTTATGGAAAACATTGCCTAAAACCCCAGTTGGCGCCACAATCCGTGGGCTAACACCCACGAAAAATAGCCAAAATCGCCTATTTCGCCTTTCTTTGACAATAAAATCCTATCGGGCCCCCGACAATGCCACCGAGCCACCTGGGCCGCTTGCCCAGCTCATGCCAACCCACCCATATGATTTTTCGAAATTCTTTGCTCGGAACCCCAGTTGACGCCATAATATGTGGGCTAACACCCAGGAAAAATGGCCGAAATCGCCTGTTTTGCCTTCCTTGGGACATAAAATCCTACCAGGCCCCCAACAATGACGTCGAGCCACCTGAACTGCTTGATGGGCTCATTCCCGACCCACTCGTATGATATTTCATGAAATTTTTCCCGAAAAACCAGTTGGCACCAGAATCTGTGGGCTAACACCCACGGAAAATGGCCAAAATCATCTGTTTCGCCTTCCTTGGGCCATAAAATCCTACCAGGCCCAAGCTAATGCCGTTGGGCCACCTGGGATGCTTGCCGGGCTCGTTGCCGACCCAACTATTTGATTTTTTAGGAAACTTTTCTCGGAACCCCTGTTGGAGCCAGAATCTGTGGGTAACCACCCACGGAAAATGGTCAAAATCGCCTGTTTCGCCTTCTTTGGGCCATAAATTCCTACCAGGACCTCGCCAATGCCGCCGGGCCTCCTGGGCCACTTTCCGATCTCGTTACCTACCTACCTATATGATTTTTCAGGAATCTTTACCCGGAACCCCAGGCAGCGCCAGAATCCGTGGTCTAACACCCACGAAAAATGGCTAAAATCACCTGTTTCGCCTTCCTTGGGCCAAAAAGTCCTACCAGGCCCCCACTAACGCCGTCGGGCCACTTGGATGCTTTTCGAGCTTTTTTCTGACCCACTTGTATGATTTTTAAGGAATCTTTGCTTGAAACCCCAGGCAGCGCCAGAATTCGTGGGCTAACACCCACAAAAAATAGCTAAATCGCCTTCCTTGGGCCATAAAATCCTACCAGGCCCCTGCCAATGCTGTTGGGCCACCTGCGCCACTTTCTGGGCTCGTTATGGACCCACCCTAATGAAATTTCAGGTATATTTGCTCGAAACCCCAATTGGATCCAGAATTCATGGGCTAACACCCACGAAAAATGCCCTAAATCGCCTGTTTCGCCTTCTTTGGGCCATAAAATCCTACCAAGCCCCAGCCAATGTCGCGGGCCACTTGGGCCTCTTTCCGGGCTAGTTGCCAACCTATCTATATGATTTTTCAGGAATATTTTCCCAAAACCCCAGGTAGCGCCAAAATCCCTAGGCTAACACCCACGAAAAATGGCCGAAATCGCCTGTTTCGCATTCCTTGGGACATAAAATCCTACCAGGCCCCCGCCAACACCGCTGGGCCACCTGGGCTACTTGCTGGGCTCGTTGCCAACCCACCCGTATGTTTTTTAGGATTCTTTGCCCGAAACCCCAGTTGGAACCATAATGTATCCATGGACTAACACCCACGGAAAATGGCCGAAATCGCCTATTTCGCCTTCCTTGGGCCATAAAATCCTACCAGGCCCCCCAATACCACCATTTGTCAGGATCGTTGCTGACCCAACCCACGAAAAATGGCCGAAATCGCCTGTTTCGACTTCCTTGGGCCATAAAGTCCTACCAAGCCCCCGCCAACGCTGCTGGGCCACCTAGATTGCTTTTCGAGCTCATTGTCGACCTACCAGTATGATTTTTCAAGAATCTTAGCTCGAAACCCTAGGCAGCGCCAGAATTCGGGGGATAACACCAACAAAAAATGGCCAAAATCGCCTATTTTGCCTTCCTTGGGCTATAAAGTCCAACTAGGCCCCCGCCAACGCTGCCGAACCACCTGGGTAGCTTGCCAGTCTCGTTATCGACTAACCCATATGATTATTTGGGAATCTTTGCCCAAAACCACAGGCAGCGCCAGAATCCGTGGACTAACACCCACAAAAATGGCTGAAATCGCCTATTTCGCCTTTCTTAGCCCATAAAACTCTACCAGGCCCCCAGCAACGACGTCGGGCCACCTAGGCTACTTGCTAGGCTAGTTACCAACCCATTTGTATAATTTTTTGGGAAACATTGCCCGAAACCCCAGTTGGCGCCAGAATTCGTGGGCTAACACCCACGAAAAATGGCCTAAATCACCCGTTTCGTCTTCCTTGGGACATAAAATATTACCAGGCCCTCCTCAATGCTGCCGGGCCACCTAAGCCGCTTACCCAGCTCATTGCTGACCTTCTCGTATGATTTTTTAGAAATCTTTGCATGGAACACCAGGCAGCGCCAGAATTCGTGGGCTAACAACCACGAAAAATGGCTGAAATTGCCTGTTTCGCCTTCTTTGGGCAATAAAATCGTACCAGGCCCCCGCCAACACCACCGAGCCACCTAATCCGCTTGCCAGGCTCATTGCTGACCCACCCATATGATTTTTCAAAATCTTTGCCTGGAACCCCAGGCAGCGCCAGAATCTGTGGGCTAACACACACCGAATATGGCCGAAATCGCCTGTTTCGCCTTTCGTGGGTCATAAAATCCTACCACGCACCCGCCAACGCTGCTGGGCTATCTGGACCACTTGCTAGGATCATTATCGACCTACTCGTATCATTTTTCGAGAATCTTTTCCTGGAACCCCAGTTGGCTCCAGAATCAGTGGGCTAATGCCCACAGAAAATGGTCGAAATCACCTGTTTCGCCTTCCTTGGGTCATAAAATCCTACCAGGCATCCGCCAATGCTTCCAGGACACCCAGGCCACCCGTATGATATTTTGGGAATCTTTGCCCGAAACCCCAGTTGGCTCCAGAATTAGTGGGCTAACGCCCAAGGAAAATGGCCAAAATTGGTTGTTTCGCCTTCATTGGGCCATAAAGTCTTACCAGGTCCTTGCAAACGCTATTGGGCCACCTGCACTGCTTGCAGGGCTTGTTGCCGACCAAGCTGTATGATTTCTCAGGAATTTTTGCCCGGAACCCCAGTTGGCGCCAGAATTAGTGGGCTAAAACCCACGAAAAATGGCCGAAATCGCTTATTTCGCCTTCCTTGGGCCAAAAAAGCGTACCAGGCCCTCACCAATGCCACCGGGCTACATGGGCCGCTTACTAACCTCGTTGGCGACCCACCTATATGATTTTTCAAGAATTTTTTCCCGGAACCCCAGTTGGCACGAGAATCCATGGGCTAACACCCACGGAAAATGGCTAAAATCGCCTGTTTTGCATTCCTTGGGCCATAAAATCCTACTAGGCCCCTGCCATTACTGTCGGGCCACCTGGGCCACTTACTAGGCTCATTGCCAATCCATTTGTATGATTATTTGGGATTCTTTACGCGAAACTCCAGGCAGCGCCAGAATTCGCAAGCTAACACCCTCGAAAATGGCCGAAATCGCCTGTTTCACCTTTGTTGGGCCATAAAATCCTACCAGGCCCCCGCCAATGCCGCCCTGCCACCTAGGCCACTTGCCGGCTCATTTTTGACCCACCCGTATGATTTTTCGGGAATCTTTGCCCGGAAGCCCAGGCAGCGCCAGAATCCGTGCCCACAGAAAATGGCCGAAATTGCCTATTTCGCTTTCCTTGGGCCATAAAATCCTACCAGGCCCCTACCAATGTTGTCGGGCCACCTAGGCCACTTTCTAGGCTCATTGCTGACCCATCCGTATGATTTTTCGAGATTCTTTGCGCAGAACAACAGGCAGCGCCAGTATCCATGGACTAACACCCACGGAAAATGGCCGAAATCGCCTATTTCGCCTTCCTTGGGCCATAAAATCCTACCAGGCCCCCCAATACCACCATTTGTCAGGATCGTTGCTGACCCACCCCTATGGTTTTTTGGGATTCTTTGCCCGGAACCCCAGTTGGTGCTAGTATCCATAGGCTAACACCCACGAAAAATGATTGAAATCGCCTGTTTTGCCTTCTTTGGGCCATAAAATCCTACCAAGCGCTAGCCAATGCCGTCGGGCCACCCGTATGACTTTTGAGGAATCTTTGCCTGAAACGCTAGTTGGCACCAGAATCCTTGGGCTAACACCCACGGAAAATGGCCGAAATCTCTTATTTCGCCTTCCTTTGGCTATAAAATCCTACCAGGCCCCCGCCAACACTGTCGGGCACCTGGGCTACTTACCGAGATCGTTGTCGACCCACTGGTATGATTTTTCGAGATCCTTTGCCTGGAACCCCAGTTGGCACTAGAATCCTTGAGCTAATACCCACGAAAAATGGCCGATATAGCCTGTTTCACCTTCATTGGGCCATAAAATCCTACCAAGCCCCCGCCAATAACACCAGGCCACTTGGCCCACTTGCCGAGCTCGAGTCTCGTTATCGACTAACCCATATGATTATTTGGGAATCTTTGCCCAAAACCACAGGCAGCGCCAGAATCCGTGGACTAACACCTCGTTGCCGATCTACCCGTAGGATTTTTTGGGATTCTTTGCCTGGAACCCCAGTTGGCTCCAGAATACATGGGCTAACACCTACGAAAAATGGCCAAAATCACCTGTTTCGCCTTTCTTGGCTCATAAAATCCTACCAGGCCCCAGCAAATGCTGTTGGGCCCCCTCAGTCGCTTGCCTGGCTCGTTGCTGACCCACTCGTATGATTTTTTGGGAAACTTTGCCCGAAACCCCAGTTGGCGCCAAAATCTGTGGGCTAACACCCACGGAAAATAATCGAAATCGCCTGTTTCGCCTTCCTTGGGCCATAAAATTCCATCAGGCCCCCGCCAATGCCACCGGGCCACCTGGACCACTTGCCACCCATATGATTATTCTAGACTATTTGCCAAAACCCCAATTGGCTCCAGAATCCATGGGCTAACACCCACGAAAAATGGCCGAAATCGCCTGTTTCGCCTTCCTTGGGCCATAAAATCCTACCAGGCCCCCGCTAATGCCATCGGGCCACTTTGACCACTTACCAGGCTCGTTGCCAACCTACCCATATGATTTTTTGAGAATCTTTGCTCAGAACCCCAGGCAGCGCCAGAATCCGAGGGCTAACACCCATGAAAAATAGCCAAAATCGCTTGTTTCACCTTCATTGGGCCATAAAATCCTACTAGGTCCCCGCTAATATCGCAGGGCCACCTGGGCTACTTTTTGGGCTTGTTGCCGACCCACCCATATGAATTTTCAGGAATCTTTACCCAGAAACCTAGGCAGCACAAGAATAAATGGGCTAACACCCACGAAAATTGGCCGAAATTGACTATTTCGCCTTCCTTGGGCCATAAAGTCCAACCAGGCCCCCGCCAATGCTGCCGGGCCACCTGGACCGCTTGCCGGGCTCGTTGCTGACCTACCTATAGGATTTTTTGGGATTCTTTACCCGAAATGCCAGTTGGCACCAGAATTCGTGGGCTAACACCCACGGAAAATGGCCAAAATTGCCTATTTCGCCATCCTTGGCCCATAAAATCCTACCAGGCCCCCGCCAACACCATTAGGCCACTTGGATCGTTTGCCGAGCTCGTTGTCGTATCATCCGTATGATTTTTTGGAAAACTTTGCTCGAAATCCCGGTTAGCGCCACAATACGCTGGCTAACACCCACAGAAAATGGTCGAAATTGCCTGTTTCGCATTCCTTAGGCCAAAAAATCCCACCAGGCCCCGGCCAATGTCGCCGGGCCACCTCGATTGCTTGCTAGGCTTGTTGGCGAGCCACCCATATGATTTTTTGGAATCTTTACCCGGAACCCCAGTTGGCTCCAGAATCCATGGGCTACCAGGCTCGTTTCTTAGGCCATAAAATCCTACCAGGCCCCCGCCAATGTCGCCCGGCCACTTTGGCCGCTTACCAGGCTCGTTCCCAACCTTTCCATATGAGTTTTTGGGAATATTTGCCCGGAACCCCAGGCAGTGCTAGAATCCGTGGGCTAACACCCATGAAAAATAGCTGAAATTGCCAGTTTCGCCTTCCTTGGCTATAAAATCCTATCAGGTACCCGCCAACACCGCCGGGCCACCTGGACCACTTTCTGGATTATTGGCGACCACCCGTATATTTTTTGGGAATCTTTACTTGGAAACCCAGGTAGCGCAAGATTCCATGGGCCAACACCCACGGAAAATGGCTGAAATCGCCTGTTTCGCCTTCCTTGGGCCATAAAATCCAACCAGGCCCCCGCCAACACCGCTGGGCCTCTTGCCAGGCTCATTACCGACCCACCCATAGGATTTTTTGGGATTCTTTGCCCAGAACCCCAGTTGGCACCAGAATCCGTGGGCTAACACCCACAAAAAATAGCCCACAGAAAATGGCCAAAATCGCCTGTTTTGCCTTCCTTGGGCCATAATATTCTACAAGGCCACCGCTAACACCGTTGGACCACTTGGGTCGGTTGCCGAGCTCGTTGCTGACCCATCCGTATGATATTTTGAGAAACTTTAGCCAGAACCCTAGTTGGCGCTAGAATCCATGGGTTAACACCTACGGAAAATGGGCAAAATCGCCTGTTTCACCTTCCTTGGGCCATATAATCCTACCAGGCCCCCTTCAATGCCGTCGGGTCACCTAGGCCTCTTGCCGGGCTTGTTGCTGACCCACCCTAATGATTTTTCAGGTATCTTTGCCCAGAACCCCAGTTAGATCCAGAATCTGTGGGCTAAAACCCACGAAAAATGTCCTAAATCACCTGTTTCGCCTTTCTTGAGCCATAAAATCCTACCAGCCCCAGCCAAAGCCGTCGGGACACCTGGGTGGCTTGCCGGGCTCGTTACCAACCTATCCTTATGATTTTTCAGGATTCTTTGCACGGTACCTTAGGTAGTACCAGAATTCATGGGTTTTCACCCACGAAAAATGGCCGAAGTCGCCTGTTTCGCCTTCCTTAGGCCATAAAATCCTACAGGCCCCCCTCAATGCTGCTGGGCCACTTGGGCCGCTTGCCGGGCTAGTTGTCGACCCATCCGTATGATTTTTTGGGAATTATTGTTTGGAATGCTAGGCAGCACCAAAATCCATGGGCTAACACCCATGGAAAATGCCCGAACCCAGAACCCCAGGCAGCTCCAGAATCCATAGGCTAATACACATGGAAAATGGTAAAAATCACCTGTTTCGCCTTCCTTTGGCCATAAAATCCTACCAGTCCCCCGCCTATGTCTCTGGGCCACCTGGGCCTCTTGTAAAGCTCATTGTCGACCCACTCATATGACTTTTCAGGAATCATTGCCCGAAACCCCAGTTGGCACCAGAATCTGTGGGCTAACACCCACGGAAAATGGTCGAAATCCCCTGTTTCTCCTTCCTTAGGCCATAAAATACAACCAGGGACCCGTCAACGTCACCGGGCTGCTTGTTAGACTTGTTGCTGACCCACCCATCTGATATTTGGGAATATTTGCCCGTAACCCCAGTTGGCGCTAGAATGTGTGGGCTAACACCCACGAAAAATGGCCAAAATCACCTGTTTCGACTTCCTTGGGCCATAAAATCCTACCATGCCCCCACCAATGTCACTGGGCCACCAGGGTCATTTTCCAGGCTCGTTGCCCACCCATTCGTATGTTTTTTCGAGATTCTTTGCTCGAAACCCTAGTTGGCACCTAAATCAGTGGGCTAACACCCATGAAAAATGGCTAAAATCGCCTGTTTCGCCTTTCTTGGGCCATAAAATCCTAACAGGCTCCCGCCAACGCTATCGGGCCACTTGGGCTACTTGCGGGGCTCGTTACCAACTCACCCATATGATTTTTCGAGAATCTTTACCCGAAACCCCAGGCAGTGCCAGAATCCGTGGGTTAACACCCACGAAAAATGGCCGAAATTGCCTGTTTCGCCTTCATTGGGCCATAAAATCCTACCAGGCCCTCGCCAATGCCGCCAAGCCACCTCGGCCACTTACCGGGCTCGTTATCAACACACCCATAAGATATTTCAAGATTCTTTGCCCGAAACAGAAATCGCCTGTTTTGCCTTCCTGGGGCCATAAAATCCTTCCAGGCCCCCGCAAAGGCCACCGAGCCACATAGGCCACTTTTCGAGCTCATTGTCGACCTATTTGTATGATTTCTTGGGATTTTTCCTGGAACACCAGTTGGTACCAGAATTCATGGGCTAACACCCATGGAAAATGGCCGAAATCGCCTGTTTCTCCTTCCTTGTGCCATAAAGTCCTACCAAGGCCCCCATCAATGTTGTCGGGCCACCTGGGCCACTTTATGGGCTCATTGCCAACCCACCCTTATGATTTTTAGTATTCTTTGCTTGGAACACCAGTTGGCGCCAGAATCCGTGGGCTAACACCCACGGAAGATGGTCGAAATCGCCTGTTTCGCCTTCCTTAGCCATAAAATCCAACCAGGCCCTGCCAACACTGCCGGGACCCCTAAGTCGATTGTCGGGCTCATTGTCGACCCACCAGTATCATTTTTTGGGATTCTTTGCCCGAAACCTGAGTTGGCGCCAGAATATGTGGGCTAAGATCCACGGAATATGGTCGAAATCGCCTGTTTCGCCTTCCTTAGCTATAAAATCCTTCCAGGCCCTGCCAATGCCATCGGGCCACCTGGGCCGCTTGCCGGGCTCATTGCCGACCCACCAGAATGATTTTTCAAGAATCTTTTCCTAGAACCCCAGTTGGCGCCAGAATCCATGGGCTAACACGCACGGAAAATGGCCGAAATTACCTCATTCACCTTTCTTGGGCCATAAAATCCTACCAGGCCCCCGCCAACGCCGTCGGGCCACCTAGGCCGCTTGCCAGGCTCGTTGCCGACCCATCCACATGATATTTTGGGATTTTTTTCTCGAAACCCTAGTTGGCGCCAGAATTCGTGGGCTACGCATGGAAAATGGCTGAAATCACCTGTTTTGCCTTCCTTAGCCATAAATTCCTACCAGGCCCCACCAATGCCATCGGACCATCTGGGCCGCTTGCTGAGCTTGTTGCCGTCCCATCAATATGATTTTTTGGGAATCTTGACTCGGAACCCCAGATGGCGCCAGAATCCATGGGCTAAAACCCACGAAAAATGGCCAAAATCGCCTGTTTCGCCTTCCTTGGACCATAAAATCCTACCAGGCCCCCACCAACGTCGGCGGGCTACCTAGGCCACTTTTTGAGCTTGTTGCCAACCCATGTGTATGATTTTTTGGGAATTTTTGCTCAGAACCAAGGCAGCGCCAGATTCCGTGAGTAACACCCACGGAAAATGGCCGAACTCGCCTATTTCGCCTTCCTTGGGCCATAAAATCCTACGAGCCCCCGCCAACACTGTCGGGCACCTCGGCCACTTATTGGGCTCATTGCCGACCCACCCATATAATTTTTCAGGAATCTTTGCCCGGAACCCCAGTAACCGCCAAAATCCGTGGTCTAAAACCCAAGAAAAATGGCCAAAATCGCCTATTTCGCCTTCCTTGGGACATAAAATCCTACCAGGCCCCTGCCAACGCCACTGGGCCACCTGGACCGCTTACCAAGCTCATTACTGACCAACTCGTATTATTTTTTAGGATATTTTGCTCGGAACCCCCAGTTGGCGCCAGAATCCATGGGCAAACACCCACGAAAAATGGCCGAAATCGCCTGTTTCACCTTCCATGGGCCATAAAATCCTACCAGGCCCCTGCCAATGCCACTGGGCCACCTGGATCACTTATTGGGCTCGTTTCCAACCCATCCATATGATATTTTGAGATTATTTGCCCGGAACCCAAGTTGATGCCAGAATCCGTGGGCTAATACCCACAGAAAATGGCTAAAATCGCCTATTTCGCCTTCCTTGGGCCATAAAATCCTACTAGGCCCCTAGCAACGCCGCTAGGGCACCTGGTCTACTTTTCGGGCTCGTTACCGACCCACCTATATGATTTTTCATGATTCTTCGCCCTGAACCCCAGTTGGCGCCAGAATCCGTGCGCTAACACCCTTGAAAAATGGCCGAAATCGCTTATTTTGCCTTCCTTGGGCCAAAAAATCCTACCAAGCCCCCGCCAATGCCGACGGGCCACCTGCGCCGCATTCCGGGCTCATTATTGACCCATTTGTATGATTTTTCAAGATTCTTTGCCCGAAACCCGAGTTGGCGCCAGAATACGTGGGCTAACACCTACGAAAAATGGTCGAAATAGCCTGTATCGCCTTCTTTGGGCCATAAAATCCTATCAGGCCCCCGCCAAAAAACTGTCGAAATCGCATATTTACTTTTCCTTGGCCCATAAAATCCCACAAAGCGTCCCCCGCTACTGTCAGGGAACTTGGCCTCTTCCTGGGCTCGTTGCTGACCCACTCATATGATTTTTTGAGAATCCTCGTTACCAACCCACTAGTATGATGTTTTAAGAATCTTTTCCCCGAAACCCCAGGCAGTTCCAGAATCTATGGGTGTTAATGGCCGAATCTGTTTCACCTTCCTTGGGACATAAAATCCTACCAGGCCCCGCCGTGCCACCTGGCCCGCTTCCCGGGCTCATTGCCGACCCACCCATATGATTTTTCAGGAATCTTTGCCCAGAACCCCAGTTGGCGCTAGAATCCATGGGCTAACACCCACGGAGAATGGCTGAAATCGCCTGTTTCGCCTTCCTTGGGCCATAAAATCCTACCAGGCCCCCGCCAATACCGCCGAGCCACCTGGCCGCTTGCCGGGCTTATTGCCGACCCACCCATATGATTTTTCAAGAATCTTTGCCCGAAACCCCAATTGGCGCCAGAATCCGTGGGTTAACACCCATAGAAAATGGCCGAAATTGCCTGTTTCACCTTCCTTGGGCCATAAAATCTTACCAGGCCCCTGTTAATGCCACTGGGCCACCTAGGCCGCTGGCTAGGCTTGTTGCCAAGCCACTCGTTTGGTTTTTCTGGATTCTTTGCCCGGAACCCCAGTTGGCGCCAGAATCCGTGGGCTAACACCCATGGAAAAGGGAAAGAGCGGCCACTCGTTTGGTTTTTCTGGATTCTTTGCCCGGAACCCCAGTTGGCGCCAGAATCCGTGGGCTAACACCCATGGAAATGGTCGAAATTGCCTGTTTCGCCTTTCTTGGGCCATAAAATCCAACTAGGCCCCCGCCAACGCCGCCGAGCCACCTGGTCGCTTGTCGGGCTCGATACCAACTCACAAGTATGTATTTTCAGGAATCTTTTCTCGAAACCCTAGTTGCCGCTAGAATCCATGGGCTGACACTCATGGAAAATGGCTAAAATCGCCTGTTTAGCCTTTCTTGGTCCATAAAATCCTACCAGGTCCCCACCAAAACTGCTGGGCCACTAGGGCCACTTGCCGGGCTCGTTTACGACCCATCCGTATGATTTTTCAGGTTCCTTTACTCGAAACCCCAGGCAGCTCCAGAATCCATGGGCTAACACCCACAGAAAATGGCCGAAATCGCCTGTGTCGCATTCCTTGGGCCATAAAATCCTACCAGGCCCCTGCCAACACCGCCCGGACCACTTGGGTCACTTGCTGTTAATGTTGCTGATCCACCAGTATGATTTTTTGATAATCTTTGCCCGAAACCCCAGGCAGCGCCAGAATCAGTGGGCTAACGCCCACGAAAAATGGCCAAAATTGGTTGTTTCGCCTTCCTTTGGCCATAAAATCCTACTAGGCCCTCGCCAATGCCGCTGGCCCACTTGGGCCACTTGCCGGGCTCATTGCTGACCCACCCTTATGAATTTTTGAGAATCTTTTCCCGGAACCCCAGGCAGCGCTAGAATCCGTGGGCTAATACTCACATAAAATGGCCGAAATCGGCTGTTTCGCCTTCCTTGGGCCATAAAATCCTACCAGGCCCCCACCAACGCTGCCGGGCCACCTAGGCCACTTGCTGGGCACATAGCTGACCCACCCATTTGAATTTTTGGGAATCTTTGCCCAGAACCCCAGGCAGTGCCAGAATCCGTGGTCTAACACCCACATAAAATGGCCAAAATCATCTGTTTCGCCTTTCTTGGGCCATAAAATCCTACCAGGCCACCGACAAGACCACTGAGCCACCTGGGCAGCGTACTGGGCTCGTTGCCAACCCACCTGTACGATATTTTGGGAATCTTTGCCCGAAACCCCAGGCAGCGCCAGAATCCGTGGTCTAACACCCACAGAAAATGGCCGAAATCGCCTGTTTCGCCTTCCTTGCGCCATAAAATCGTACCAGGCCCCCGCAAATGCCGCTAGGCCACTTGGGCCGCTTGTCGAGCTCATTGCCGATTCACCTGTATTATTTTTTGAGAATCTTTGCCTGGAACCCAGGCAACCCCCGAATCCATGAGATAACACCCATAAAAAATGGACGAAATCACCTGTTTCGCCTTCCTTGGGCCATATAATCCTACCAGGCCCCCTCCCAATGCCGTCAGGCAACCTAGGTCACTTGTCAGGCTCGTTATCGACCCACTTGTATGATTTTTGAGAATCTTACACTGGAACCCCGTGCAGCGCCCGAATCCATGGGCTAAAACCCACAAAAAATGGCGAAAATCACCTGTTTCCTGTTCATTATCTTATAAAATCCTACCAGGCCTCTGCCAACACCGCTGGGCCACCTGGGCTGCTTGCTGGGGTCGTTGCCGACCCACTCGTCTGATTTTTCAGGAATCGTGCATCGCAATCCCGTGCAACACTAGAATCCATGGGCTAACACCCACAGAAAATGGCCAAAATCGCCTGTTTCCTGTTCATCAGCCCAAAAGATCCTACCAGGCCCCCGCCAACGCCGCCGGGCTACAGGGCCGCTTGCCGTTCTCGTTGCTGACCCACTCATATGATTTTTTGAGAATCTTGCACCAAAATCGGTGCAGCACCAGAATTCGTGGGCTAACACCCACAAAAAATGACCAAAATCGCCTATTTTCTATTCTTCGGCCCATAAAATTCTATCAGGCCTCCGCCAACGCTGCTGGGCCACCTGAGCTACTTGCCGGGCTTGTTGCCGACCCACTGGAATGATTTTTGGGAATCTTACGCCGGAACTCCATGCAGCGCCATAATCCGTGGGCTAACACCAATAGAAAATGGCTAAAATCGCCAGTTTCCTGTTCATCGGCTCATAAAATCTTACGAGGCATCCGACAATGTCGCCGACCCACTTGGGCTGCTTACCGAGCTCATTGCCAACTCACATGTATGATTTTTCAGGGATCTTGCGCAGGAACCCCGTGCAGCGCCAGAAACAGTGGGCTAACACCCACCAAATACAGGCGAAATAGCTTGTCTCCTGTTTATCGGCCCATAAAATCCTACTAGGCCTCTGCCAATGCCACCAGGCCACTTGGACCTCTTGCTGTGCTCGTTGCCGACCCACTCATATAATTGTTTGGGAATCTTGTACTGAAACTCCATACTGCACCAGAATCTGTGGGCTAATACCCACATAAAATGGCCGAAATTGCATGTTTCTAGTTTATCGACCCAAAAAATCCTACCAGGCCCCCGTTAACGCCGCCAGGCCACCTGTCCTCTTGTCGGGCTTGTTACCGACCCAGTCATATGATTTTTTAGGAATCCTACACCAGAACCCCATGCAACGCCAGAATCCGTGGGCTAACACCCACAGAAAATGAATGAAATCACCTATTTCCTGTTTATCGGCCCATAAAATACTACCAAGCCTCCGCCAACACTGTTGGGCTACCTAAGCCGCTTGCGAGGCTCGTTGCCCACCCACTCCTATGATTTTTTGGGAATCTTACGCCGAAACCCCATGCACCGCCAGAATTTGTGGGCTAACACCCACAGAAAACGGCCAGAAACTGCCTGTTTCCTATTAATTGGCCCATAAAATCCTACTAGGCCTCCGCCAGTGCTACCGGGCCACCTGCGCTACTTGTCGGGCTCATTACCGACCCACTCATATGATATTTTGGGAATCTTGCGTCGGAACCTTGTGCAGCGCAAGAATCCATGGGCTAACACCTATAAAAAATGGCAAAAATCGCCTATTTTTTGTAAATTGGACAAAAAAATCCTACCTGGCCCCCGCCAACACCGTCGGGCCACCTGGGCCACTTGCCGGGCTCGTTGCCGACCTACTCGTATGATGTTTTGGGAATCATGCACAGGAACCACGTGTAGTGCCAAAATTCGTGGGCTAACACCCACAGAAAATGGAAAAAATTGCCTGTTTCTTATTTATCGGCCCATAAAATCCTACCAGGCCTCTGCCAACGTCGTCGGGCCACCTAGGCCACTTGTCGGGCTCGTTGTCGACCCACTCGTATCATTTTTAGGAATTTTGCATCGGAACCCCGTACAGCACTAGAATCCATGGGCTAACACCCACAGAAAGCTCGTTGCCGACCTATTGGTATAATGTTTTAGGAATCTTTATCGAAACCCCTTGCAACGCCAGAATCAGTG
The DNA here is from genome assembly GCA_000787875.1 of Solanum virginianum. NCBI lineage: Eukaryota > Viridiplantae > Streptophyta > Magnoliopsida > Solanales > Solanaceae > Solanum > Solanum virginianum. The sequence continues at coordinate 73,012 of DF358316.1, forward strand.
GGCTAACACCTACAAAAAATGGTCAAAATCATCTGTTTCCTGTTCATCGACGCATAAAATCCTACCAGGCCTCCGCCAATGCCGCCAGGCCAGTTGGGCTGCTTGCCTCGCTCATTCCCGACCCACTCGTATAATTTTTCAGGAATATTGCATCAGAACCCCATGCAGCGCCAAAATCCATGGGCTAACACCTACAGAAAACTGTCGAAATCACCTGTTTCCTGTTCATCGGCCCATAAAATCCTACCAAGGCTCCGCCAATACCGCCGGATCACCTAGGCCACTTGTCGGGCTTGTTGCCGATCTATCGTATGATTTTTTGAGAATCTTACACACACCCACAGAAAATGGCCAAAATCGCCTGTTTCCTGTTCATGGGCCGATAAAATACTACCAAGGCTCCGCCAATACAGCCGGATCACCTAGGCCACTTGTCGGGCTTGTTGCCGATCTATCGTATGATTTTTTGAGAATCTTACACCGGAACCCCGTGCAGAGCCAGAATCCAGGGGCTAACACCCACAGAAAATAACCAAAATCACCTGTTTCCTATTCATCGACCCATAAAATCCTACCAGGCCTCCACCAACATTGTCGGGCCGCTTGCAGGCTCGTTGCCAACCCACTCGTACGATATTTTGGGAATCTTGCACCAAAACCCCATGCAGCGCCAGAATCCGTGGCTAACACCCACAGAAAACAACCGAAATCGCCTGTTTCACTTTCATCGACCCAAAAAAGCCTATCAAGCCTGTTCCAATGTCGTTGGGCCACCTAGGCCACTTGCCGGGCTCGTTGCTGACACACTCATATGATTTTTCGGGAATCTTGCACCGGAACCCCGTGCAGCGCTAGAATCTGTGGGCTAACATCCACAAAGAATGGCCAAAAGCGCCTCTTTCCTGTTCATCGGCCCATAAAATCCTACCAGGCCCTCGCTAACACCGTCGGGCCACCTGGGCTACTTATCGAGCTCGTTGTTGACCCAATCGTATGATTTTTTGGGAATCATGATTTTTTGAGAAAGTTAGCTCGAAGCCTCAACAGCGCCAGATTTCGTGGGCTAACAGCCGCGAAGAACTGTCCAAATCGCCTGTTTCCTGTTCCTTGGCCCATAAAATCCTACCAGGTGTCCTTCAGCGCCGTCGGGCCACCTAAGACTCTTGGAGGGCTCATTACGGACCCACTCATATGATTTTTCTAAAAATATGCGTCAGAGCCCTCGGCAGCGCCAGATTTTGTGGGCTAACACACATGAAGAACTACCCAAATTACCTATTTCCTGTTCCTTGGCCCATGAAATGCTACCAAACGTCGTCGTGTGCCTCCAGGCCACCTAGGATTGTTGGTGGGCTCGTTACGAATGGGTTTGTGTAATGTTTTAAGACCCATTAAAAACTGCTGAAATCGCATGTTTCCTATTTGTTGGTCTATAAAATGCTACCAGGCATCATTTGGCACTGCCAGACCACCTGGGACTCTTGGCGGGCTCGTTACGGATGGGTTGGTGAAATTTTTGGGAAAAATGGGCCCGAAGCCCGGCATCTCCAGAAATTGTGGGCTAACACCCATGAAAAACTACCGAAATTATTTATTTCTTGTTCCTTGGCCCATATAATGCTACCAGGCTTTATCCGGCATTGTTGGGCCACCTAGGACTCTTGGAGAGCTCGTCACAGACAGGTTGTTGTAATATTTTGGAAAAAATGGGCCTGGAGCCTTGGCAGCCCCAGAATCTGTGGGCTAACACCCACAAAAAACTATCAAAAATTGCCTGTTTTCAATTCTTTGGCCCATAAAATGCTACTAGGCATCGTCTGGTGTCGCTGAGCCACCTAGGAGTCTTGGTGGGCTAGTTACGGATGGATTGGTGTAGTTTTTTGAGAACAATGGGCCCAAAGCCCTAGAATTCGTGGACTAACACCCATGAAAAACTGCTGAAATCGTCTATTTCCTATTCCTCGACCCATAAAATGCTACCAGGAGTAGTTAGGCAATGTCGGGCAACCTGTGACTCTTGGCGGGCTCATTACGAACGGGTTGGTGTGATTTTCCAGGAAAAATGGGCTCGGAGTCCCAGCAGCCCCGAAATCTGTGGACTAACACCCACGAAAAATTGTCAAAACCCCCTATTTCCTATTCTTTGGCCCATAAAATGCTATAAGGCGTCGTCCAGTGCCGTCAGGCCACCTGAGACTCTTGGCGGGCTCGTTACCGATGGGTTGATGTAATTTTTCAGGGAAAATGGATTCAGAGCCACAGCAGCCCTAGAATCCACGGGCTATGTTGGGCTTCTTTGCTTTCCAAAGTTCATAAGGGATCTTTCTTTTTCTTAAGATTGGTTTGATATGAACCTGTTTAGTACATGATAAGCAATGGTTACAGCTTCAGTCCAAAAATGATCAGGAAGATTTTGATCGAGAAGCATGGTTCGAGCAGTGTCTTGAAGAGATATGTTTGTTTGCTCTACCACTTCATTTTTTAGGGGATCGTGGCGAAGAGAAGTTTTGAGACACACAATTATTGTTAGAATTCTTCAAAAAGCTTATTCTCAAATTCTCCTCTATGATTACTATGAATAGCGATGATGAAATAACCTGCTTCTGTTTTAATCTTTTTACAGAAAAGTTCAAAATTTGTGAAAGCTTCATGCTTATGACATAAGAAAATAGCCTACGTAAAATGAGAATTATCACCAACAATAACAAAAGCATATCTTTTATCACTGATACTTGTCATTTTCGTCAGTCCCAACAAATCCATATGCAGCAGTTAGACTTTATAGTTCTTATCGAGTCGTGTGCTTTGAAAAAATGATCTGGTTTGTTTCCCAAACTAACAAGCGTCGCAAGAATGATCCTTTTCAAATTATAGTTTTGGAAGACCAATGACGAAGTCCAAATTAGAGAATTTTTCAATTGCATGCATGCTTGTGTCCTAACATTTGAGATAGCGGTCAAGCAAGCAAGATTGGTCACAACAAATGGAGAAAATCACCAAAATTCTTGTTGAACCTCTAAATGCAAAAAAAAAAAAAAAATTATGTGGATTAGGTCGTGGCTTTAAAAATTCTTCCCCAGGTCATTATGGACGGTTATGTAAAAAAGAATTGACCGATAGTCAAACCACCAAAAAATTCATGGGTTAACATACACGAAAAACAGAAAAAATCACCTATTCCTAACTTCATGTTGAGTGGCCCCTAAACGCTGAAAAAGAGCTGCGTGAACCAAGACTGTAGGAATTCTTCCCAGGTAATTACGAACAAATGATTGAAAGCCATAACACCAAAAAAATCATGAGCCAACACACACGAAAAATAGAGAAAATTATTTAATTCTTGTTGAGTGACCACTAAATTTTAAAAAGAGTCGTGTGAATTAGTCCAATGCTATAAGAATTATTTCTCATATCACCGAAAATTACTTAATTTTTGTTGAATGCTGTCTGATGCTATAAGAATTCTTCTTCAGGCCATTACAGACGATTCTGTAAAGATTTTACAAAAGAAATTGATCCAAAATCATTCTACCCAAAAAGTCATGAACTATTAGGTGACCACTCTAAATTCAAATAAAAACGTTAAACTAGCATGAACCTTTATGGAAAAAAATTCAATAACTTATACAAATATTACGGTATAATTTTTAAGAAAGAAAATTTAGTTAAACCTTTCTTCACCAAAAATTTAGTCTCAACTGACTAGGGATGTATATTTTTAATATTTTAATTTATTTTTCATCGTCATTTAAATACTCCAACTTATAAAACGAACTTCTAGACATATTTAAAATTTATGTGTCATAACAAAGTCGGATTAAATATTAGTATTAAAATCTTGTACTACTACTTATTATTCAAAAAATCCAAAAGAGAAATAAGAAGAAATCGGCAAACCCTCCTGTAAGTTCCCCTAAACCCTAATTTTTTTTTGTAGAAGCAAAATTCACAAATTAAAGGTTGTATAACTGATTTTTATTACAATTTTTCTACCAAAATCTTAGTTGTTAGAGAGGATTTTAGTTTATTTATGGTTGTGATATTTGCAGGTTGTTCAAAATGGTTGAAACTCTTTTCGAAGATATATTTACAGTCACTCAAAAAGATCCTGATGGGAAAAAATTTGATCGAGGTATGCACAAATTATTGTTAATTATGTTCTGTAATTAGTTGGTAATCAATGATTTTTAGAGTATGAGCAAATACTTAATCTGTAGAAAAGGATAGTATTCATGCAGATTACTTCTAGTTTCTGTCATAAGTAATAAGGAGCTTAGGAAGGCGCATGAAGTTGTGTGGTGGCTCCACTGGCCATTGATTGACCAAATAACTACTGGGAGCTCTGAACACTAGAGTACTGATAAGTGTATTGCTGATTGCCTTGTGGGTCGAGCTTTGTGGTTTGTGAGCTATTTTATAGGAGCAGGGGTTTACTCTGTGTGGCCCCAAGGTAGCGGCTGCGTATTTTCCTTGTCATAAAAAAGAACTTTTCTTTTATAGATTTGTTCATCTAGTTTCTCTGTCATAATAATAAGGGGCTTAGGAAGGAGCATGGAGTTGTGGTGGTGGCTCTGCAGCTGTTGAATGACCAGATAACTACTGGGAATGGTAGCACTGAATAGTAGTGTACTGATAACTGTATTGCTGATTGCACATATTAGGGAGTTATAAAATGTTGAATTTGTGCAGGTCTCTTGGTAAAACCATGTTTTGTGGCATGTGATGGACTATGTTTGTTTATTGTTGTCACCATGTATTCTTCGAACTGCGGCAACACTTTTTTTTGGTTGCAAATAATTTGATCGAGTATAGCATGCATTTTGTAGTTAATCGCATTGAAGCACGGAGTGAGCAGTTTGATATGTTCATGCTACTGGATATAAACACTGAAATATATCCTATGCGCGTGAAGGACAAATTTATGATGGTTTTAGCATCTACATTGAATTTGGATGGGACACCAGATACTGGTTATTTCATTCAGGTAATTTGCTGTTGTTGTTTATATATCTATCCCTGTTGTTTTGCAAGTGTTAGCCTGCTTGATTTGATTTGCATTTTGTGATATGTGTAAAGAATTAAAAATATGGTACTTGAAGCTACGTAAAGCCTCCGAGATTTTCCTACAGAGTAGGTCTTACTAGTATTCATGCATTTAGAATGTATGTTTTTGTTTTCAAAATAATACAAAATACATCTCAAACAAGTGATCCTCCTTAAGAAAATATTTGTTACCTCGTCTTTCTGGAATTGTTTTGAAATCTCATCTACCTACATAGTTCAGCAGTTAAGTGGAACTAGAAACTCAAGAATAGATCAACTTTTTTGTGGTGCCTGTTTGCACGTGTCATCGACACGTTTTTGTTCCACTGAGGTGTGATTCCTTATGATACCTTGCGATGGATGTTCAAGTGGGTTCTAATATAATGGTCAGGACAAACAAATTGTATCTGCCAGTGAAAGGGTATAATCATTTGGTATTGGCATGTATCCAATCACCAATCAGAACAGAAAGATCCATCTATTGTGCTATTTGGAGGATAGTGAAATGTCTTTGTGGTCCTTGAACTATTCATAGGCTTTCCTTTGCATTTGAGAAAGACCCAAAAAGGAGAAAACAAAGAAGGAATTTTTTATTGAAATGGAGATGGTTGAGGGACAAACCCATTTTCAGAATTTTCATAACCAAAATGGCGAAACTCATTACTCATGGAGCACCTTCACTATGCAGCTTTTACATCCAAAAACAAATGGTCGGTTAAATGTATTTATACTGAAGGTGCTCTAAGCCTCTAACATCCAATGAGCCTTTAGTGAACAATTTAAAATTTTTAAATCTTGCTAGTCGTTTTTGTATTTTGTTTGGAGATCTTTTATCAGTAGAATGAGTCTCTCATGGGGATTCATATAGTTGACTCCAATTAGCATTTTTTCTTGTAGACTTTGCACTGTGTTTTCTTATTGATGACTATCCTTCTTCAGTGTTTTCTTCTTTTTCACTTTGGTTTGATGCACTTGAGCTGAGGGTCTTTTGAAAACAACCTCTTTATCTCCATGAGGTAGTGGTAAGGTTTGCGTACGCTCTATCCTCCCCAACTCCAATTGGATTTCACTGGTTATGTTATTGTTAATGTTGAGGCATACTTGTTGTTCTGAAGTATGTTTTTAAGAAGCTACTTTTCATGTAAGTCCCTAATCTGATACTTGATTTTTCTTTGATAAAACATTAATGCTTAAAGACATAATACCAAACCTAACCGTCAGGCAAATGCTTGTACAAACGTGCTTTTTTGTTTTTGTTTTCCTTCTTCCTTTTATGGTTTGACTGCTGAGTTTTGTTCTAGCTGTGGTGGTCAAACTCTTAGAAATCCTGATGGTAATTAATGGTTTTGCAACTCGATGACAGGGTAACAAGAAATCTCTTGCTGACAAGTTCGAATATGTCATGCATGGAAAGCTATATAGGATCTCAGAGGAAGGTTCGGGGAAGCACGTGAAAGCGTATGTTTTGCTAACTAATCCCTTATAAATAGTCTCATATTCAATTCCATGAACATGGATTTATATTTCTGACACATTCTAGCCTTATCATGGGTGCAATACTGTCACTCCTTAACAATATATGCTTTGCTTCTTGTTTCGAAGAGTTGGCTTAGATTGACTTCTTAGGTCTCCTATATGCTAAGATAAGATTTCCATTTGATTTCTGTGACTTATTTTTTAGTATGAGTTTTTTTTTTCTTTTATGTTTATATGTGGAATATAATTCATTTTCTTGCAACCGTAGTTTATAAACTTTTCTTTTTAGCCGAGAGTCCAATCAGAAACAACCTCTCTACCCCGAAAAGGCAAGGGTTAGGTCTGCATATATCCTACCCTTCCTAGACCACCCCACTCATGGTATGGCGTTTGTTTGTACTTGCCTGTACTTGGTTTTTCTCTGTTCTTGTTTTTGGCCTAGACGTTTTGCCCTTTTTGCCTAATGTATATTCTCTTTCAGCTTTTAACTCGTCTAAACGTAAGGTTTGAGAGTTATCTAAGTTCTGGTTATTGGGATTACTCGATTTGTTGGTTTCCGGTTAACAAATCATGAATTTGTTTGCTAATATAACAATGGATTTACCAATTTTTATTGATCTTCAGAGACATTTTTGTTTCATTTGGAGGACTTCTGATGCAGCTGAGAGGAGATCCATCCATTGCAGCTAAGTTTGAGCTTGATCAGAGGATTTTCCTTCTCATAAGGAAGGTTTAATGTTAAAAAAATCTGGTAACAACTCAATTTTAACTTAAAAGGCGATTGACTATTTGTGAGCGCCTTAGCTATTGGCACGTCATAAATCGCATGGTGGTCTCAGTTTCTCGTGGATACAAAAGAATGTAACTAAGATATATAATAACGGAGACCACAGACCGAGAACTCTATATATGTTCGGGATGTAGAAACCTAATTTGTGCAATTATGATCTTTATTCCTGGTAACATAAGAAGAATGTTCATACTAGCATTCAAAGGAATCTCGCGAAGTGCACAAATGTCTGTTTTTGGGGTGCCGTATGACTGCATTTTTCTTGTTTTGGAAACAACTTCAGACGTATGCGACTAAGGTCGTGTTTGGCTTCAAACATTTTTGTTTGAAGTGATGTTTAGCCTTGGCTTGCAATTTGATAGAATACTTGTGGTCTTGAAATTGTGAGTGTGAAAGTTTCGAATTTAGTGGACTTGCTCATTCATCAAGTGAAGTAGTCATCGTTTAACCAATTAGCTCGGGTATTCAAGGGTGGAGCTACATTCACTTGAGAGTGGTCGAATATTTGTTGGAGAACTTTTTTGAATATATATGTTAAATAATGATATTTTGATATATATTAATTGTTGAACATTCCTCATACAAAAATCACCGATTCATGTTTGAAAAGTTTGAACACACTTGATGGAAATGTTGACTCCGCCACTGCAGATACTAGACTATCCGTGCGTATGCAAATATATATATATATATATATATATATATAAAATGAAAATACAACTAATATTGAGATTGTCCAACAAATATATTAAACATGGAAGTTAATCTTCATATGAGATTTGTGTATATTAACCATGATTAGTTGATAAATCTTTGATAGAAAAATATGTCATTCAAGATTTGAAGAAATTACCAAATATGAATCGACTCTTTCATGTAATTGTAATTTTGGCCAAAAAATCATTCAAGATTTTCTCGAGATTTATTTTCCAAAGTAAACATATGGCATATATATGATTGAATATAGAGTTGAATATAGAGTTATCTCACTCAATCATAGCTGATTAATGTATATCTTTTATCTCATAATGTGATTTTGTGTAAACATTCGACGCGAGCAATTTTTTACTACCTTGTATTTTGTGTAAAAACAATATAACGATTAATTATATATGGATTGCGATATTCAAAATGACAAAAATACCCTTACGAATCTCCTCAAATTCCTTTGTAGTCTTCTTTTAATCCATACGTTATAATTTATATCTGGTATATTTGCAAGAGGACATTCTGTTAAGCTTATAAGTTGGTCAAATTAACTTTTTAAGTACTTATATTTCAAATCTTATTTACTCGTTCAACATTAAAGTGCTTATAAAACAAAATCAACTAAAATTTGTAAGTCATATTTTATTTTTGTTGGGGTGTATCCTATTCTTTTTTATTCTCAAAATAAAAAAGTTATCAATCGTTTTTTAACAACTTCAACACTTCTACCTAATCACATAACTGTTTATTTATAAAAATCAATTTTGACACTTAAAAATCTTTATTAGCTATTTGCAATCAACTAATCCGAACATACTCTAAACCAAACAACCCCTTAAATTTTTTCAAAATTAATTAAACTCTAAAAAAAGGGCATGCACTTTACATCTTCCCTTATTTAATCCGTAATGTACGCATTTTATTTAATTTTTAGAATCAATTAATTCTTTTAATTGAACATTTGAACTCTTTCTTCTTCTTTTCCACTATAAATATTTCATCCATTTTCCCAAACTCAATAATATATTTATTTATTTATTTTTCCACCTTTTCTATCCACTATAGAAAAAAAATGAACGTTTTTTTTAATCAACCATATGTGTATTCAAAAATTGAAAATGAAGACAAAGAAGAAATACAACATAGAAAAGCACAATTCTTGATTTACAAGACATTAAGGAAAGCAGATTTTGTTGTGTCAAAGAGAAAAAAATCATCAAATTGGTTGAAAGTGAAAATTTTTAAGTTGAAAATCAAGATTGGGAGGAAATTAAAGAGATTGAGAAAGAAAATATTGTTTACATTTTCTTCTACTTCTACAAGTGAAGTTTGAAAGTTTTATTTCTTGGGCTATAGATCTATATTTATTGCATCTTGTCGTTGAATTTGTAGTTGGATAATAAAGAAAAATTTTATTTTGTGTAATAATTGATTTGGTTTAATTGTGTCTTTATCTTCTTTCTTCTTTTCTTTCTCGTTTTGTCTTTTATCATAATTTTATTTTATTCTTTACCCGAATAAATAATTAGCACAAAAGATAAATGTGATAAAAATAGAAAGTTGACAATCACACAACACATTGATAGAAGAACAACCTATGTTGCTTGGACTCTTCAGAAGTGTCAGCAGGTCGAATACAAAAATAGCATATTTTCAAAGAATCCAACATGGATGCGGCATTGAAAGTGAAAAATCCGCACAACTTAGAGAACAACAAGATGGAATGAGAAATACTCATTTCTTGTATCGTCATCTAGGAATTCTATCAAGGTGGGAGAGATCAAGGCTAGATACACCCCATATCAACACGAAACTCAAGTTTCATACCTCGTAAGAAAAAAAGAAAAGGGCAAGCTTGATATACTAAAGCTTGCATACAAGGGTCTATTGTATGCAATCTTATGCAACCTTGAAAAGACTTTTAACTCATAGAAACTTACCTAATGTGCATTTGTTAAAATGCTTCATCAGGATTTCCAAATTATACAAAGGAAAAGTTTTTGTCAACTGGAAATATTTACATGAAAGTATGTCTACCTACTGTGTAATTTACTTACAGTAACTTTCTTATTACCAAAAACCATGCAAAAACAGATTTAAAATTGTCACAAAATTGATCTTGGAATCAAGTTGCTTAGGTGCATGATTCTTCAGCATTTGTACTTGAAGTTTTGATGTCAATCAGATACCTTTAGAGAACTCTAAGTTTAAGACAGTCCTTTCTGGTCAAGATTTACGCTTCCACGAAATACTGCTAGTAAGAAAGGATGGCAGCATTGTATATACAGCAGGCTTCCAGTATCATCGAGGCTGCCAGCAGAAGGTACGACTGTATATATAATCCATTAAAACCTGAAGAATTAACGAGAAATCAGTGTCAATGAACAGCCAGCCCTATGATTATCTATAGTAAATTTCAAGGTGCAAAATCTAGGGACGTGCTTTTAGAATACGTTAAACAACATAAGATGTCATTATGAAACCTATCTTTTAGCTACAACGACGACATACCCAGTGTAATCACACAAGTGGGGTCTGAAGAGGGTGGTTATGCAGTCTTACCCCTATCTTATGAAAGAAAAAACTACAAATGAGTAGGTAAAAATTCTTACTGATTTGCCCCGATGCTACAGCAGGAAGTGCGGGGATTCCCACAGCTGCAAAAGCAGGAAGTTCTGATATACATCAGTGACGAGTCATATAGGAAGAGAACGTTTTTGCAAAGCGAACATAGTAAGAAGGAATATGTCCAACATACGTTTCTTGCATGATGAAGGTGGTAACTGAGACATAGATGGCCAAGGAGCTGGAATGTTGTCATTTAAGTCGCATACAAAGCTGATCCCCATAATTTTGTCCAGTATTGCATCCGATGGTAAACTAGGCAAAAGACACCCCGAAACTACTACAACAAAAAGAACAACAAATAATTATTAACTAGTACAACAACGATAACAACTAGGCCTCAATCCCAAACTATACCAGGAAACAATTAACTACAGCTGTTAAGATTAAAAAGAAAAGATGAGGCAGGTAAAGATATGACATGGAACATGTACTTCATCCATTTCATTTCAATTTGTTTTGTCCGATTTTGACTTTGCAGGTGTTTAAGAAAGTAAAAGAGACTTTTGAATCTTGTGGTCTTAAACTAAAGATATGTAGAATGTATCAAAATGTCATTTAATTTTTATGGTTTTAAATAGGCCAATTATCATGTGGAAAGTTAGAATTGAAGGGTTGCCAAAAAAAGAACGAGACGTTCTTTTTTAAACGGACTAAAAAGGAAAGTAAGATTCACAACTATAGATTTCAAAGAAGAAAAGGGTAAGACAAACAAATTGAAATGGAGGGAGTCCTACATATTTAAAGAATAAATATATTGTTCTCTTTCCATAAGAAATTCTTAAGTGAACCCTCAGATTAGTCGGGGCTCTAAGAGACTCGGACACCCGGTGCAAATCAAAAAAAAAAGCAATTCTTAAGTGGTTTCCCACTTCATTAATCAAGATTTCAAAGTTATCCACCTTAATTCAATAAATTCTGCTTCTGTAAAGCCAACATTAGTTCAATATTTCAATGTTCTTTATCACTGAAAAATTCTGTCAGTCTTAATCTTCTGTGAGTTCATAATTCATCATATCTATCAAAGCATCTCGATCAACATCTTCCAATGTATCTTAATCGAAAAATATAATACCGTAGCATCAGGAGTATTAATTGTCAAAGCAAGTAACATGATATGATAGCTAAGGAACAAAATGAGAAAGTAAAAAAGAAAAGGGAGTATGGGAATGGATTAGCGAGAACACATAAAGTAGGTATGTTACCTTCTGGTTCAACTGGTGTAGTATAGTCATTTGAAGATAACCAGATGCCACAAACATGACAAGATCAAAATTTGACGTCAGTTCAATGTATTTGTATGTTGTGCAATGCAGCAAAAAGCGTTCAACTAAAAACTTACCTTGTACGGAAAAATCCTTGAGGCTAATGTGACAGAGATTGTAGACGTTTTTGCTAACATTGTCTTTCTGTAGCTTAAGTCCAAGCGAGGCAGCACAATCCATAGCTTGCAAGTTGGTGACAAAGCTCTGCCTCTGTAAGTGAGATACATAACTCTCAACAGTATTACAGCATGTTGTTTGGTTATTCATCCCATCTCCACAAGCCTTTGTAATATTTTTCATGTTAGGAAAAACCAAAGGGCACGCTAAGGGGAAGAGAAAACAGATCAGTAGATTTACAATAATACAGAAATGCAAAGATAGAAGGTAAGAATGGAAGCCAGATTCTAATTTCTTTATCAAGAATTTTGGTAAGTTTGCGGACCAATAGCATTAAGGATAATTGAATAACCAAGACTATGTTTGGTTTGGGGAAACAAGTGGAATTATAAGATAGTCATTAAAAGAGTGGTATTTTCATCTTTACTTCTGTATTTTTTTTAGCTGCTCTGATGTTCGTTACTCGAGCCTGCTTCCGAAACAGCCTCTCTAACTCCTTGATGTAGGGTAAGGTCTAGTTACACTCTACCCTCCCAGATCCCACTTATGGGACTACATTGGGTTTGTTGTTGTTGGTAATGGTCATGAAACAAAAGCGAGCAAGTATACACTTTTGGAATTGCTCCTAGTAATGATGATAACTTGATTTTATTTTTCCCGTTCAATAGTAATAAGGAATATGAGGGGGGACAATGAGTCCTTAGCCAAGGGGAAGTACTCAATCAACCATCTTATCCTTTCCTCTCCCTTCCCCCTCCAAGACAAAAACTTTAACATTATTGATCAAAACTAGCTAATAAGATGTATCACAGTAAAATTTATTACCAAATAAGCATAGTAGGATATATCTATCATGTGCTTATCAGAGATCACTTCCATTATTTACCATATATAGCATGAGAAGCGCATTTGCGAACGAAGAAGCTCGAATCTAAAGGGTTAAAGCAAAAAATTCCAACAAGTCCTTCATTTTTAACTTTTATGTCTATACATTTTATTTGGGATGCCCTAACTATTCATTTCCAGATCCACGCCTACGCTTCATGGCATGAAGGCTTTTACATTATCAATTTAAGCACATATTTAAAAGATAATTACTATGCAATGAGAAATCCAAGGTTGTTATACAAGAGAATCGGTATGTACTTCTCACCTTTATTGTTTTTACAATTAGCAAGTCCTCTAAGAACATGTTTTGCTTCAGTAGGTTCGAGTTTACTTGCCAGCCATCGGTGTACAATCCTTTTACAGTCGTTAACTCTGGTCGTGTGATCGGACAGCACATGAGGGCCATCCATCCTTGAAATATCATATGCTTTAAGTGCAAGTTTCTTAGCAGCTTCTGTTATAGCATTTCCACAAGTTTCCTCACAACATTCATTCACAAGATCGAT
>DF358315.1:7032-28795 GCA_000787875.1 Solanum virginianum
AATACGAGCGTCCAAAGCTGTAGGTTTTTCGGCGAGATCTGACCATGCACCGGCGTGTGATGTTAGTTCCGGCCACTTCTGACAACCAATGTTTTTCCAGTTGGGTCGCCTCTCCATTCCAAGGTTACCCATATAATTTTTAGTGAATTCCGACCTCCAAAATTAGGTTTCCGGTGATTCCAGCCCTTTTCGGCAACTGTTTCAGCGTTTCTGGCTAGTTTTTTCTCTCAGTGAGGTCGCCTCTACATTCCGAGGCAGACCCCATATATTTTTTATTTTTTTTGACCAGTTTTTGACTACAAAGATTTGTGATTTCAAAAGATCAAAAGATGTCTTTTGGGTTTGATATGTTTGGCGCCAAAAGTACAGGAATCAGAAGTTCAAATCCTATAATTACTTCAGAACCATTAATGGGCAGTTCCAACTATTTGGTATGGGCTTTCTCGGTTGAATTATAGTGCAACGGTCAAGGCTACGGAGGAATCTACAACAACCAAAGCACAATAGGAGAAGGTTGATGCTTAATTGCGTAGTCTCCTATGGCGATCTATTGATTCCCAGTTGATGCCCTTGTTTTGCCCATTCCAGATATATTATTCAGTTTGGAAAAGGCTCATGCTTTATATACTAATGACATATCTCGATTTTATGATACGGTATCTCAAATGACCAACTTAAAGAAACAAGAATCCGATATGTCTACATACTTGGGACAAGTGCTGGCAGTCATGGAAGAATTTGAAACATTGATGCCAGTCACCGCGAACGTGAAAACACGAGCACAGACAGATTGTTTTTAGTCCTTACACTTGTTGGACTTCTTGCGGATCATGACTCTGTACGTGATCAGATCTTAGCTAGTGCTACCATCCCTAAAATGCATGAATTATTCTCTCGTTTACTTCGTCTTGCTGCGCCTCCCAGTCATAAAGTAGTTTCATCATCCACTATTGACTCCTTTATTCTTGCATCTCAAACTATTGATAAACGGCCATCTACTATGGAGAATCGACGAGGAGGAAGTCGTTCCGGAAGATCTCACTCTAAGTGTAGTTATTGCCACAAGTCTGGACACACTCGCGACATATGTTATACTTTGCATGGTCCACCACCTAGGTATGATCCTATTGTTGTGAACGAATATAAGGAATCCCTTAGAAATCGCGCAACTAAGCAAACATCCTACAAGTAGCATGTGTTGTTCCACCTGACCGATCATCCAATAATGCTCATATTGCTCAGGCTGAATATGATGAGTTCCTTCAGCATCGAGCAAGTAAGCAACAGTCTCCATAAGTAGCATCAGTTCCTCAACCTACTATTCCTGTTGCGGGTAATCCTTTTGCTTGTGCTTCACAGTCTAGTACTCTTGGATCATGGGTTATGGACTCAGGCGCTTTTGATCATATTTCTGGTAACAAATCACTTTTGTTTGATATTGTTTACTCACAATCTTTTCCTGCTATTACTTTAGCCAATAGGATCCAAACAAAACCAAAAGGGACTAGAAAAGCTCAACCCTTACCTTCTGTCACCTTAGATGTCACCTTAGATTCTGTTCGTTATGTTCCTGGTTCTCCTTTTAATTTTGCATCTGTTAGTCGTTTGATGCGGGAGTCACATTGTGACGTTTATTTTTTTCGATGATTTTCCCCTATCTTACCTCTTCAAATTCCTTCACAACATGCTCCGTCACAGATCCTCTAGACCTAATTCACAAACGTTTGGGACAACTTAGTCTATCTAAACTGCAAAAGATGGTGCCTAGTTTGTCTAGTTTATCCTCATTCGATTGTGAGTCGTGTCAACTTGGGAAACACACTCGTGCTACATTTTCACGTAGTACTGAGGGTCGTTTCGAGTCTATTTTTTCTTTAGTTCATTTTGATATT
Organism: Solanum virginianum; assembly: GCA_000787875.1. Classification (NCBI taxonomy): domain Eukaryota; kingdom Viridiplantae; phylum Streptophyta; class Magnoliopsida; order Solanales; family Solanaceae; genus Solanum; species Solanum virginianum. The sequence continues at coordinate 8,925 of DF358315.1, forward strand.
TGGGTCCTAGTAGAGTTAGTTCAACCTTAGAATTTTGTTATTAGAATGGTGTAGCAGAACGAAAGAATAGGCATCTTGTTGAAACTGCTCGCACTCTTCTCATTGAGTCCCGTGTTCCGTTGCGTTTTTGCGGCGTTGCTGTCATTGCATCTTGTTATTTAATTAATAGAATGCCCTTATCTTCTATTCAGAATCAGGTTCCACATTCCATACTGTTTCCTTTGTCACGTCTCCGTCCTATACCCCCTCGTGTCTTTGGGAGCACATTATGCTTTGCTCATAACTTAGTTCCAGGAAAAGATAAATTAGCCCTTCGTGCTCTCAAATGTGTCTTTCTTGGTTACTCGCGAGTTCAAAAAGGGTATCGTTGTTATTCCCCGACCTTATCAATATCTTAGTCTGCTGATGTCACATTATTTGAATCTTAACGTTACTATCATTTGATCGTCCTGATATCTCTGAGACCGTACCTCTACCTCAGGTCCTACCTCTACTGACTTTTGAGAAATCTCCAATTATAGTAACACCTCTAACAAAACCCAACAAACCTCCACCTCTCTTGACTTAGCATCGTCGTCTATGTTCAACACCAGTTCCAGATGATTCATGTCATGCGCCAGACCCTGCTCCTACTGCGGACTTGCCTGCTCCTAGCCAACCAAGTGCACTTAAAAAAGGTATACGGTCCACTCAAAATGATAACCCACATTATACATTCTTGAGTTATCATCGTCTCACATCATCCTATTATGCTTTTGTATCGTCTTTGTCCTCTATTTCCATTCCTAAGACTACAAGTGAAGCACTTTCTGCATACAGGATGGAGGCAGACTATGATTAATGAGATGTCTGCTTTACATACAAGCGGTACTTGGGAACTCGTCCCCCTTCCTGCAGGTAAATCCACTGTTGGTTGCCATTGGGTTTATGCAATAAAAGTTGGTTTAGATGATCAGGTTGATCGACTTAAGGCTCGCCTTGTTGCCAAAGGATATACTCAGATATTTGGGCTAGATTTTAATGATACATTTGCGCCAGTGGCTAAAATGGCATCTGTCCGTATTCTTCTATCTATGGCTGCAATTCGTCATTGGCCTCTTCATCAGTTGGACATTAAGAATGCTTTTCTACATGGTAATCTTGCGGAAAAAGTCTATATGGAGCAACCACCTAGTTTTGTTGCTCAGGGGGAGTCTAGTAGACTTGTATGCCGATTGCGCAAGTCACTCTATGGTCTGAAACAGTCTCCTCGAGCCTGGTTTGGAAAGTTCAACACAGTAATTCAGGAGTTCGACATGAATCGTAGTGAAGCTGACCACTCTGTATTTTATCGGCATGCTGCAGCAAATTTATGTATTTATTTGGTTGTTTATGTCAATGATATTGTCATCACTGGCACTGATAAAGATGGTATCACTAGTTTGAAGCAACATCTCTTTAAGCATTTCCAAACTAAAGACCTTGGCAGATTAAAGTATTTTCTAGGTATTAAGGTTGCTCAGTCTGGATCAGGCATTGTTATTTCTAAACACAAGTATGCCTTAGACATTCTTGAGGAGACAGGGATGATGGGATGTAGACACATTGACACTCCTATGGATTCGAATGTTAAACTGCTTCCAGGAAAAAGGGAGCCACTCAGTAATCCTAAAAGGTATAGACGACTAGTGGGAAAGTTAAATTATCTCACAATGACTAGACCTGACATGTCCGTCCCTGAGAGTGTTGTAAGTCAGTTTATGACTTCCCCTTGTAATAGTCATTGGGATGCAGTTGTTCGTATTCTGTGATATATAAAGTCAACGCCCAGAAAAGGACTACTCTTCGAAGATAGAGGACATGAGCATATCACGGGATATACAAATGCCGATTGGGCAGGATCACCCTCTGATAGACGGTCTACATCCGGATATTGTGTATTAGTAGGAGGTAATTTGGTGTCGTGGAAGAGCAAGAAACAAAATATGGTTGCTCGGTCGAGTGCAGAGGCAGAATATCGAGCAATGGCTACAACAACTTGCGAGCTTATCTAGGTCAAACAATTATTGAGGAAGCTAAAATTTGGCGAAGTTGATCAAATGGAACTTATGTGTGATAAACAAGCGGCCCTTCATATTGCATCAAATCCAACGTTTCATGAAAGGACCAAGCACATCGAGATTGATTGTCACTTTATCAGAGAAAAAATACTCTCAAAAGAAATTGTTACAAAGTTTGTGAAGTCAAGCGATCAGCTAGCTTGTAAATATCTTCACCAAGTCCCTCAACTAGGTCCTCGTATGAATTATATCTGCAACAAGCTTAAGGGCGAATGATTAGAATAGGGATAGGATTACATAGTCCTATTTAGAATTGGAATAAGAATAATATGTTGTTTCCTAGTTGGATTTGAATTAGGTTGTAGTATCTATAAATAGGGTCTTTATGTCTTTATGTAGTAATGTAAGTAAACAGTTCAATAATATTCTTCCCCAATATTTCTCACAGTACCTTTGTTTTCCTTTCTTTTGTTGGGATATAACTGTTTTCCCCTCTCAATGAGGACTGATTTCACTTTCTTTTTACCTCACCTAGTATAACGTTATAAGTTAAATTAGTGATGATGGTCTCAATATGTTTTATCTGTGATAAGTCAAATAAATGATGTTTTTTTGAAACTGGTAATTTGTGTCAAATAAATGATGATTTTAATGGTAACTTTAATTGTATCATTCAGTCCTAGATGGCTGTTGAAGCAAGAAGTGCCCAAGATTGTTAGATCATTAAATAAGCAGCTTAGGGAGAAGTCTGTCAAGACAAAGGTACATGTCTACTGCTTATTGCAATCCTTGCTGCTGTTTTTGTGTTTGTTGGCTTTACATTTGGTCAGTCTCCTCCTTTTTAGGTTGGTGCTTTCTCAGTTTTGAAAGAACTTGTGGTTGTCCTGCCTGATTGCCTTGCAGAGCACATTGGATCCCTTATTCCTGGAATTGAGAAGGCATTATGTGTAAGTTGTCTTTTTACTGCTTGTATTTGTGTTTTATTTTGTGAGTTTTCCTGGCTTTGTTTCTTTTTCTATTAAAAATTGTGATTGGTGTGCTGTACAGGACAAGTCCTCCACATCGAATTTAAAGATTGAAGCCCTCATATTTACAAGATTAGTGTTAGCATCACATTCACCACCTGTTTTCCACCCACATATTAAGGTAAGACACTTGTTGCTTATCTGCTTAATCAATTTCAGCAGATGAAATGCATACCTGGACTGGTGCAGCCTTTATAATACTGTCTTTAAAAGCTTAAAAAATTATGGAGTCCTCACATAAAGAAAAGCACTTCATTTATTGATTGAGAAACAGTTGTAACATTGCATAAGTATGATCTTATACCTGGACTGATGTGTGTACTTATAGCACTATGTCAACGGTTGGAAAATCTATGGGTGACTTACTTTTCGCCTGGTAAATGAAAAAAAAAAACATAATTTATTGAAAAATGGTTCAAAGTATGCATAATACGAGTTTAACCTGAAAAATGCAAGAAGCCCATGATATTTGTTAAAGGAACAGTTAGTCGACACTTCAGGAATTCAGCAGAATTGTATGGCTTCATTCTTCGACTGATCAATGATTAGATGATCTAATAATGTTATATCTTTCCATTATATCTTGCAAAATCTCCATCCTTTTTTCCCTGTGATTTTCTAGAATTAATTTTTTGTGATTTGCAGCCTTTGGATAAATGATCATATAGTAGAAATCATCCTAGTCTGTGACAGTCGGTATGTCCAAGGATTAGTCTCTGACTATAGTCTCTGCTTTTGTTAACTAGGCCATAACTAGTCCTGTTATATCTGCTGTTGGTGAGCGGTATTACAAAGTTACTGCAGACGCATTAAGAGTTTGCGGGGAGCTTGTACGGGTGTTGCGGCCAAATATTGAGGTTAGGTTTCTTTTACTTTGCCAATCAACAACTTGTATTAGCTCTATCTGAAGCACTGATTATGTTGCTTTTTAGGGTTCAACCTTTGATTTCAAACCCTATGTTCTTCCAATATATAATGCCATCATGCTGCGTTTGACAAACCAAGATCAGGATCAGGTTAGTTGCTTGATTGAGAAATGAGGATTTTCTTATGTAAATTGATGTTTACATAAACTGTGCTCAACTTCCAGGAGGTTAAGGAGTGTGCAATTACTTGCATGGGGCTCGTAGTTTCAACATTTGGTGATCACCTGCGTACTGAATTATCTTCATGTCTTCCAGTTCTGGTGGATCGAATGGGCAATGAAATAACTAGACTGACAGCTGTCAAGGTTTGTTTGACATTAACTGCTCAGGGAATGAACTCTATCTTTGACTAGGTTGTCTTAAGCTTTTTGCATCTATTTTCTTATCAGGCAGAACTGAATCACAAAATTGAATATAAATTGGAAAAAAGGTTCAAGTACATGGAGATAGAGGGTAGCTCTTTTTTTTTTTCTTAAAAGAACAAGTCAACAATTTTACTTATACATCAGGAACTATAGGATCAAAGAAAATGATCGTTTGAGATTTTGGCTGGTATGACCAGAAAAGAGAAAAGTATCCCTTATGTAACAGTATTATAGAAGTACTTTACCTCCCCTTTACTCTTTACCATTTCTAAGGCAGGACTTCTGACCTCCACTTTATTGCCAGCATTCTTGATCTTCACACGGCAACTGGTTTAAATTACTTGCTGCTTTGATTGCATTGATTTGACTGAAGTTTTCTCAGAGTGCACATCTTATTTGCAGGCTTTTGCCGTTATAGCTGCTTCTCCATTGCACCTAGACCTCTCATGTGTCATCGAGCAAGTGATTTCTGAGTTAACTGCATTCTTACGCAAGGTGAAATTAGATGTTCTCAAATGTTGACTTCTTTGGAAAAAATTGACTGCATTTTATATTATAAGGATGTCTCAACAGTTTTGCTACTTTTGGATTGTAGGCCAATCGAGCTCTCAGACAAGCTACTCTAGGGACCTTGAACACCCTCATTGTTGCTTATGGTGATAAAATTGGATCTGCTTCGTATGAAGTTATTGTTATGGAACTTTCTACGCTAATAAGGTTTGTATTTATGATTCATTTGATTGACTAATTTTCACATGTCAAATGTTCCTATAATATTTCAATCTTAAATTGTGTCATCAATATTTCTCACTTTTTGATTCATTTGGACTTTAGTGACTCGGACTTGCACATGACAGCCCTTGCGCTGGAGCTGTGCTGTACATTAATGGCCGATAGAAGGTCAAGTGCAAATGTGGGCTTAACTGTGAGAAGCAAAGTTCTTCCTCAAGCATTGACACTAGTGAGAAGCTCACTGCTTCAAGGGCAAGCCCTTCTGGTACTTCCTTGGTTCTGCTGGTCTCAGTTTTGATCTAGGCTGTTTTCTATACAGCACTCACTTTTATTAACATGGCAGGCCCTTCAAAACTTTTTTGCTGCATTGGTTTACTCTGCCAATACAAGCTTCGATACTCTTCTAGATTCTCTACTTTCAACTGCTAAACCATCTCCTCAGTCTGGTGGTGTTACCAAACAAGCTTTGTTTTCCATTGCTCAATGTGTGGCAGTTCTTTGTCTTGCTGCTGGTGATCCGAAGTGTTCTTCTACAGTAAACATGTTGACAGACAGCCTGAAAGATGATAGTAGTACTAATTCGGTAGGCCGTTAATTTATTTATGTATCTTGGTGAAGTTGTTTGTTTTTGTTGTATTGTATGTCAATCTCATCTATAGACTTGAATTGTTAAAGAAGTCCACTTGAATTGGTTGTCTTAACATGCTAATATGCCCCCTTCACTTGGTTCTTTTTCTTGGGGTAAGCATGCTACAATTTTTTTGAATGGTGTGTGGCCGTGTGACTTGAATCCTAGACCTTTTGCCTGCTTTGATACCATTTTAAGAAAATACACCTTCGGCGTAACTCAACCCTTGAAGTTACCTCATCATCATAATTCATAAGGATTATGCAAGACAATGTTAGGAGGTAATAGCCCATTTATCTACCAAGAGTAACAATCTAATCCACTAGTGATATTTCTCACTTTATGTTTAAGCTTTGCAGGGTTTAAAATGTATCGCTGGAGTTTCAAAGCTTACTTCTTTATACATGTAGAATCTCTCTCATGTTTTGCCAAATGTGAGATTTGCTTAGGGGAATAACCTACCAAGTGTAACATTCTAATCCACCAGTGATACTACCCACTTTGTATTTAAGTTTTGCAGGCTTAAAAGCGTATCACTAGAGTTTTGAAGCTTACTTCTTTGTATACCTTGCATCTCTTTCATGTTTTGCCAAATGTGAGATTTGCTTAGGGTGTAACATACACCCCCTATAGCGTCTTAGTGTTCTTGCTATTGCCTATGGTTGCACTGGATAGGCTCCTGGCAAAAAGGGAAAAAATTGGACTGTGGCTTTAATTTAATTCAAAGGCTAGCTTATGAAGTGAGATTGTCTAAGGTACCCAGATGTGACCACAATCTATATTGTCAACCATTAGTTGACACTCTAATAGGAAATAGATCAGATCCCTAGGACTGAAGATCTGAACTTCAAATCGAATTTCAAATGGAAATCGAATCACTGTTGGTCATATTGCTCTTTATCGAGAAATCGAAGAAGCTATACAAGGGTTTTCTCGGGCCTATTCATATGCAAACGAATGGCATCTTCTTCTAGAAATCCTAGCTATTCTTAGCATGATATTGGGAAATCTCATTGCTATTACTCAAACAAGCATGAAACGTATGCTTGCTATCTCCCATAAGGTAGTTTTGATGTGCTGAGTGACCTATGCTCTTCATTTTGAGATTAGACCATGAAATAAGAAAATGCTTCTGCCATTGAGCATTATAAATTTACATGACACTGTTTGTTTCTTCTGCTTTCTTCAAGTGATACTAATACCTGTAAGAGAACCATGCTTTTCTGAGCTCAGTTCTCCCTTTCAGGCCAAGCAGCATCTTGCCTTGCTATGTTTAGGGGAAATTGGAAGAAGAAAGGACTTAAGTCCACATTCCCAGATTGAAAATATTGTCATCGAGTCCTTCCAATCACCTTTTGAAGAGATAAAGTCAGCTGCCTCTTATGCTCTAGGAAACATTGCTGTGGGTAATCTACCAAAGTACTTGCCCTTTATCTTGGACAAAATTGACAATCAGCAGAAGAAACAGTACCTGCTGCTCCATTCTTTGAAAGAGGTATGTACATTTTAGAGGATGTTTTATTTCAGGAATATTTTCCCTCCAAGGTAATTGCTTTCTGGACTCATATTACGTCGTTGCCAACAGGTCATAGTGAGACAGTCTGTGGATAATGCTGAATTCCAGGATTCAAGTGTAGATAAAATACTTAATTTGCTCTTTAATCATTGTGAAAGTGATGAAGAGGGCGTTCGGAATGTTGTAGCTGAGTGCCTGGGAAAAATTGCACTTATTGAACCTGGCAAGCTTGTTCCAGCATTGAAGGTTCGGCTAATGATGCATTTCTTAGCTGCAAATCATTTTATTTTGGACTTGTTGTTCTGTATGCAAAATTTTTAACTATTTTTTTATGTAGGATCGGATTAGTAATCCAGCTGCTTTCACCAGAGCCACTGTCGTAATTGCTGTGAAATATTCCATAGTTGAGCGGCCAGAGAAGATAGATGAAATCTTGTCTCATGAAATTTCATCTTTCTTGGTGCTTATAAAGGATAAAGACCGGGTATTCCTAATTTGATGCTCAAGACTTTTTGTATTGCATTGTCTCTTTATAATTCTCAAGTTGTCAGTCATATCTGTTGTTGTCTTTCATTATGTTGCCCTGATTTAACTTCTCATCCCATGCTTTGTTGATTATGCAGCACGTTAGGCGTGCAGCTGTCTTGGCCTTGAGCACCGCAGCTCATAACAAGCCTAACCTGATAAAAGCCCTTCTACCTGAACTCTTGCCACTTCTCTATGATCAGGCTATAATTAAGGTGTCAAATCTCTTTAAAATCTAATCAGTTTTTTGAGCATTCTAGTTTAGGTTGTATTTCAAGACATTTGAAACTGGGACACACCATCTTCATTTTGTCTACATATGTTCGTAGTTGAGTTTGACGCCATTTTGGGAGTACATGCATTGGCAAAACCCGAACTCTTGATTCTTTGAGATATGCATTTGATTGCTGTCCTGAAGCTGTGGGCCAAATGATAACACTATATCTTGCTGAATACTCTTATTCCCGAGTAGTAGGATGATTGGATGCAACTTATAAAGCAAGAATCTACAACGCATTGATGAAGCACATCATCTGTCTTTGTACTTGTGTATTGTTACTTATTTGAAGCTAATCATGTGAGTCGAGAGAGATGAATAACTATAGATTGAACTTTAGTTAGATGATGGTATGAAACAATAGACTTGCGTCTTTTCGCCACAAGCATAATTCCATATTCTAGATCTCCTGGTAAGTGACCAAGACAATCGTCAAATATTATCAGCTAGCATGCTGATAACATAACTTACTAAAACCAATTGACACATCCAATATACATGTGGTATAAATTGGGATGTCGAAGATACTATTAAGTAAATGCATACCCTCTCCAACAGTTAGAATGGGCCAGACTCTGCCTATGATCTCATTGCTAATCTTTATATGCATATTTGTGAACATATGATCATCTTATGGTCCTCTGTCTTAAGTAAATATGGACTAGGATATGTTTGTGCCCATATAAAGTCATATATAGTATGCATTCACCTTATTAGTGGTTTGTTGCATTTGGTTAGCCATCCCATGTTGGTTAATTCTTTTCAAATTCAGAACCCTCTCCTCATCTGTGGACAATTGTCTTATAGTTATCAGGGAAATAACAACAAAGAGAACCTGTGAATCTACTCATGAAAACTTTCACCTCACATCATTTAGGATGCTATATGTGTTATTGTTGACTAAGAGTTTGATTGTATGTCTCATAATTGAAAGATAATTCAGAACTATCAGTTACTCAGAACCTTGGACTTAAGGAGTGTCACTAATAACAGTTGATTGGTGTCATTCTCCATCATGATTATGCTTCCTTCCCTCTTGCAGAAAGAATTGATAAGGACCGTTGATCTAGGTCCCTTCAAGCATACAGTTGATGATGGACTTGAACTGAGAAAGGCAGCTTTCGAATGTGTAGACACGTTGCTGGACACTTGTCTTGATCAAGTCAATCCCTCGTCATTCATTGTTCCATATCTTCAATCTGGTCTGGATGGTAGGTTTATAGCTTTTGATAGACCTGATTCTTTTACTGTTATCTCCCTCTCTCTCTCTTTTTAAAGTGTGTTGTTCTGGTTCGCTCTTGATTGGATTTTTATTGATGTCTGCAAATTTTCTCTTTTTTCTTGGGGATGGGAGTGAGGACTGTGTCATTAGACATGTCATCGCACTCACATGCGAGAATTTTACTGCTGAACTGCATCTTTTGTCTCCTCTCGCAGATCATTATGATGTTAAAATGCCATGCCACCTTATCCTTTCTAAACTTGCTGATAAGTGCCCCTCAGCAGTATTAGCAGGTATAGAATTTTTGCTGGTTTTTTTCTAATGAACTAATTTGTGTTTTACTTCTTCCGAAATATGCTTACAATATTATTGCTTTTGCAGTTCTGGACTCTTTGGTGGATCCTCTGCAGAAAACAATAAATTTCAGACCAAAACAGGATGCTGTCAAGCAAGAAGTTGATCGCAATGAAGACATGATTCGAAGTGCCCTTCGGGCGATTGCAGCCTTAAATCGTATCAGGTAACCATCTTTATTGTCCCTTGAAATGATAGTTGCTTTCGTAGACACGTTTCTTGAAATCAAGATTTAGCTGGGAATTCCTTTTTGTATAATTCTTCAATCTTCTCTCTGTGAAAAATGGAAGATTTCCATTTCTTTCTTGCTGTTGAATCTATTTCAGAATTATCATGACCAAAATGATGTTGTGAGTCATCAGTATTGTAAAAATTGAAGCTAAACTTTTACAGATCATTGAACTTCTCTTGTGCTGCTACTTCTTCCATTTCTTTCTTGCTGTTGCATCTATTTCAGAATTATCATGACCAAAATGATGTTGTGAGTCATCAGTATTGTAAAAATTGAAGCTAAACTTTTACAGATCATTGAACTTCTCTTGTGCTGCTACTTCTTCCATTTCTTTCTTGCTGTTGCATCTATTTCAGAATTATCATGACCAAAATGATGTTGTGAGTCATCAGTATTGTAAAATTGAAGCTGAAGTTTTACAGATCATTGAACTTCTCTTCTACTGCTACTTCTGATTAGTACTGCCAGGCATTTGTGCAATATACAAGTTCTAGTCTTGCTTAATCTATTCGTGAAAGGAAAATACTCTTGTTGCAATTTGATACTTCTGTTTCCTTCCTCCTCACTTCTTTTCTCTATCTTCCTTGTTTGCCCAACCTTACAATGTATTCGTTGCTCCCATTGTTTGCAGTGGAGGTGACTACAGCCACAAGTTCAAGAATCTGATGGTTGAAATTGGGAAGTCACAAACACTCTGGGAAAAGTATTGTTCTATCAGGAACGAGTGACGTTCCTAGCCTTTACTTGTGCTACATGATACAGAATTTTCAAACAAGTTGCTCAGATTCCTAGTTGTACAAGTTTGGACAATTATAATTTACATCAAGTAATGTGAATGCGCATTTCTGATAGCAAATGGGCTCATGGAAAAGCAAGCATATAGGGATGCACCTACTTGAATCAATGCTACCATGGGATAAACGCACTTTACCCTGTATAGGTTTAGTCTTAGCTTTTTCATTCGTCATATATGCCGCGCGCATTGTAATTTGGGTCCTTATTTTGTCCTAATTGGTTTTGGGTTCATGGAATATTCAATTGAGTTTTAATCTTGTACGAAAGTGAGCCTATTCTAGAGCAATTTATGAGACGTTTTTCCTGTATTATTCGTGCTAAATACTTCAATAACTAATGTGTACGGATTCTCTTATAGTAGGGGTGGTTTGCAAAGCTCTGGGTGTGACTCGGTTGAAGAGCTATCAAGAATTACAGGTGTATTTGATTAAAAATAATAGTTAAGTGTATTTGCAGTTTGATTATATTACAGGTGGGTTCATTATATTTCTCCTAAAAGTAATGGTTATGGAATTAGTTTATTCTAATTCTAATACTGCAAATTCTATCCCAAATCTTACTTTACGTGACATTATTGATTGCAAGTAGTTTAGATTAACAAGATTTTGCTGTATAAATGGTTATGCTCATGCAAGTTGTGTACATTAAAGTTCAAGCCTTAAACCAATCATAGCTTCAACTGTTTGAACGAGAAGTTGGCATCTAATTTGATAGCGTGGGCATTTTTTTTGGGCAGCCAAAATGTATCTTTTTGGCGCATTTCTTTCTCATTTATAAACTTCTCATTATTCATTTAGCTGAGTATCTATTAGAAAACATCTTTACATTTTTAAAAGAAGAGTGCGGCTGAGGATTTATCAGAAATATTATCTCTATATTTTCGATTGGAAATAACATCTCTTCCCTTCTTAGACCACATCTATGGGGTTACTCTACTTATTCTTCTTGTTATTGCTATTTGATTGGATTATGTTGGGTGGGCATGATAAATTAGATATCGAATTATCTAAATTGAAGTTCTTTATATTACAATTTTGGTATTATGATATTTTGTATGGTATATGATATGCATATTTTTAATGTAGTTTATTTTGGTACAGAGATTAACCCCTTGTTTGGATGGTTGTTAACTATTGTATTGTTAGTTTAAGTACAATGTTTGCTTTGATTGTTACTTAAATTTCATTGTATCGAATCGTTTAATTTCATCGTTAGGTACGACGAAAAGACCCATTTTATGTAACGACCGTTTTGGTGTGGTTGCGTCGTTACTTTAATATCTTCTTCTCATTTTTTACTTTATTTATTTATTTAATAATTTTATTTTATAATTTACCCTATCTTTTCATGTATGACATTATGTAATGACGAAAAATAATACAATCTATCTAAATATATTAGTCATTGGAACAATATAATACGATACAGTACAACACAACATAACAATCATCCAAACAAAGTGTAAGAAAAAAAAGTTTTTTGAAACTCGACTAGAATGATTATAAATGATTTTGTGAATATAAGTCATTTCATTTAGAATAAAATTTGACATTTTAATGTTAAATTATTACTAAATATAGGATATATTATTTTTAGGGATTGATTAAAAAGGAAAGTAAATAATACAAATTAGGACAAATGAAGTATAAAAAAATTCATACCATATATCATACTATCACATCGCACAGAGAATTTCAATAAGATAATTCAATGTTTAACTTATCATGCCCATTCGAGATAATCCAATCAAATAACATAATAACAATAATAAATTGAGTAATCTCATAGCCGATAGGTGGGATGTAGGATTGGTAGAGATTATTATCCATGGCGTAGGATGGGTAAAGATGTTATTTCTGACAAAGAAGGTTGATATAATATTTTTGCTAGATACTAATTGTTACTTATTTTCGAGAAAGTAAAGATGTTGCTTAGATCATTAGCATAAATATCAAATATATATAAAATAATACATTTATATACACAATTTATATATATTATATTATAAATAATACCTATAAACTAGTATAGTACAAATGGTTGACGATTTACTATATCGTAAATCAAAATGGAAATGAAAAATATCAATTATACTAAATTAATTTGGCGAGATAATAATATAATCTTTTCAATAATTAAACTTAAGTACCGAATTGAAAATCTCATATTGTACCATGCTCGCTCCTAATTATGTGAGGACATAAATGGGAAAATTTATATAGATATATTATATTAAAATTATATTTACCTTTTATAGTGATAATAAATTATTTTCGCTACATATTTATAATACAATTTTAATACATATAAAACATATATAATACAATTATGGATAATAATATTACTATGTATTGATATAAGAATAAATAAATTTGTTTTTGCTAAAATCAATAATTATTTTTTTAAAAAAGTACCTTTCCAAATAATCTACATCTATCTATACTATATTAAAAGTGTGAAGACTCTTATAAATGTTATTTGAACTTTTTGTTCTTCATTAAAATATTTTACTTTTGACAAAATTATTTTTTCACTATTTTTCTTGATTTATTTAATAAATAATTGTCCAAGAAAAAAGGAAAAATATTTTTTTCCCTAAACCGACTCTTGGTTGGCTTTGGTCTTTTCATATACATGGATTACTACTTTTATAATTTATCAAAGGTATCTCAATCTGTTACTATTTAGGGCTTTGCCTCCATATTATTTCTAGAGACTACTATAGTTTGTGATTTCAAATTGAAAAGTTTCAAAATTATTATAGGTTGGTTATTATTAACACCACTCATAAAGCCACCCCAATTGCATTGCACATTAGTTTAAAAGGATTTGGACCAATCTGGAACCATGATAATAGGTGCCCAAGTCAATTTTCTCTTTAATTCTTCGAAGGCTTACATGCATACATCATCGAACATAAATTTGACATCTTTCTCTAGCAACTTGCACAAGGGTTGCGAAATCTTTTATAAAGCGATGGTAGAACCTTGCATGGCCCAAAAAACTCCTATACCTTTCATAGAAATCGGTAGTTGTGAAATCTTAGAGAAATCTTTTATAAAGCGACGGTAGAACCCTGCATGGCCAAAAAAACTCCTAATACCTTTCACAGAAATCGATGACGGTAGTTTCTCGATAACCTCAATTTTTTGCTTTGTCAACCTCGATTCCCTTGCCCGAAATTCTGTGATCAAGCACGATGCCTTCTTTGACTGTAAAGTGACATTTTTTTCAATTCAACACCAGGTGACTCTCAACACACCTTTGCAATACATCGCGTAAATATAGCAAATACTTTTCAAAAGATTGACCAACCACACTAAAATCATCCATGAACATCTCAATAGTGCTTTCAACTTTGTCCAAGAAAATAGACATCATGCATCTTTGAAATGTTGTCGGAGCATTACATAATCCAAAAGGCATTCTCTTAAATGCAAAGGTACCATATGGGCATGTAAAAGTTGTTTTCTCTTGATCTTCAGATACAATGACAATTTGGTTATACCCAGAATATCCATCAAGGAAACAGTATCAACCCTTCTCTGCAAGTCTGTCAAACATTTGGTTATTATTGATGCGCAATAATAACCAATCTATAATAATTTTGAAACTTTTCAATCTAAAATCACAAATTATTATAATCTCTATATAGAAATAATATGGAGGCAACACCCTAAATAGTAACAGATTGAATACCTTTGATTAATTATAAAAGTAGTAATCCATATATATATGAAAAGACCAAAGATAACCAAGAGTCGGTTTAGGGAAAAAAATATTTTTTTCCTTTTTTCTTGGACAATTATTTATTAAATAAATCAAGGAAAATAGTGAAAAAATAATTTTGTCAAAAATAAAGTATTTTAATGAAGCGCAAAAAATTTAAATAACATTTATAAGAGCCTTCACACTTTTAATATAGTGTAGATAAATAAATTTCTTTATATTAAAGCAAAAAAAATAAAAATAAAACCAATGATGATAAACACAAATGGACTATTTGAATTAAAATTAAAATAAGAAGAAAACTCATATTTGAAAAGAAGAAGCATTAAATAAGAATTTTTTTGGATTAAAAAACCCGCTAGGATTCACTTCAGTATAAAAATTTCCTTCCTAATTAATTCTACTCATGTTTGTTTCAAGATTCACTTTTGAATTAAATTTTTTTTTATATTTAGGATTCATTCTTGATTTAAGACAAATTGTCTAGGCTAGGAATGAAAAAAATATTATTATTTTTTTAATATTTAAAACTTTAAAATTAATTAAAATATTGATTATCAAATATTTTATTAATAAAAGTATGTATTATTGCAAATTTACAAAGAAAAAAATAAATAAAATTACGTTGAAACATTAAACTACTCCTTTTATATTTAGGAGTCTTTTTTAAAATTAAATTTTCATTAGTTAATTATTTAACTCATAATTATTCAACTCCAAATTATTACTTTATGTATTCATATAAACTATTAACATATCTCTATATTATAGGTAATTGAATTGATTTCTCATCTTTGCCTGTTCATAATAGATTAAACAATTGCATCAAATTAATACAAAATTTATTTAATTTCGTTTACATGAAAATTGTATTTATTTCAATGATAAGTATTATTTATATATAATTTTTTGATTGATGCGATACATACATGCAAAACATGTACACTAAACTAATTTTTTTTCTAAATTTAACACAAAAAAGAACAATGCGATTTTGTAAGTAATGTTTAAAATTACAAGGAATGAGAAAAATAAAGTTAAAAGTGTAAGGGGTCTAAATGCAAATATTTGAAACTTAAAAGGGTGCATTGTGACTTTCATTCAAGATATATACAAGAACCGAGCGGAACTGAAAATACCCGAAAATTGGATTCAAATTGACCGATAAATCTTGTAACCTTAGGGTTTCTCCGACTCTGTTTTCTCTCCGGCGTACACCGGCAAATCCAATAGGTTAACGGAAAATCCTGAAATAATTTGGATATTCTTTCGAATCGTAAGTAGTTTGGTGAAGAAAAAGGGGAAAGATGCAAAGCGGAGATGAACTTAGCATTGAAGAATTGGCTTCGAATCTCTCTACTTACAAAGATCAACTTCAGCAGGTAAGACCCTAATTCTGTGGAAAATCTGCGCTTTCTGAGTTGTAATTGTAATTCTTCCTCGATTTCGTTTAATTTTCCATGCTTAGCTGGAAAGCCCTTTTATCTTTTCTTGATTTGATAGTTAATTGTTTTCTTGAAGTCAAACGTTAACTGTATTGAATGTCTCTCTTATTTTCGAGAGTGAGTTCTAATTAAGCGGAACTCAGAGCGTATGTACCCATACGCATCATTGCATTGGTATCCATCTTCAAGCTGCAATTAGGTGGTTCGAGTAAGGGGACTAGAAGAAAATAGGATTTTGGGGTGGTGATTGTCCTTTTATTTTGCTTTAAAAGATACTTGATGAAATCCCTAGATGCTACTTTTCTGGTGTGTTGTAAACTCAGTTTTTTTGAAGATAGAAAGCCTATATTTAGTGTTCGACTTGAAGGAGCTTCGGAAAATGACGAGTCAACTTGGTGATCCAACCCATATAGATACCACAGCTCATGCCAAGCAATTCTTAGAGTCGCATTAGAATCAACTTTGCTTAAGGACAATTTTATTTGATAGAAGACATAAGAGATAGAGTGTCCCAGTTGATAATGTGCTATGTCTGATTTTTGGTGATGTTATAGATATTAAGTTGACTTGGTAACATTAGAATGTTGAGACTTCATTGTACGTTGGAGGTTCTGACTGATGCTGTCTGTGGGTGGGATCAGAATTAACTTTGCTTAAGGACAATTTTATTTGATAGAAGGCATAGGAGATGGAGTGTCCCAGTTGATAATGTGCTATGTCTGATTTTTGGTTATATTATAAATATTAAGTTGACTTGGTAACATTAGAACGTTAAGAGACTTCGCTGTACTTTGGAGGTTCTGACTGATGCTGTCTGAGGGTGGGACTAGAAGCAAAGTGTATGGTCCCTGGGCATTTTGCTAGAAGGATTAAGCAACTGTAGCAATGAAATCTGCCAAATATTGTGGAAACGAGATGTGGTTATGTTATTCCTAGTTGTTTACTCTTTCACTTCAAGTATATCTTGTTTCTAAAATGCTGCACCTTCTGTACTTAAAATTTATAAATTTTTCTTTATTTTTTACCAGGTGCGACAACTGTTACATGATGAACCAGACAACTCCGAATATATTGACGTGGAGAAAGAGCTTGTTGAGGTGACATTTTGTACTTGTTTTTGGTTCTCCACTTTTTCTTTTTTAAATGTTTTTTTTGAGAAAAATTGTTTCAAGTGTTTTCTTAATTAGTATCTCCCATTAGCGTATCACCACTATCCGATCATTTTTCTGAGATATCCATTAGCACAAAAGGTTATGTCGTCTTTGTAGATAAATATTATTTCTGTTTTTTTGAATTAATTTACAAGTATCACTTTCTTCTGTCTAATTCTCACATAAACATTATATTGCCGATAAACAAGCAGTGTGAAGGAACTATTCGTGACTGAAGAAACATAAGTTTATCATTTGATTTTAAAGGTGAGGATTTTATTTCATAGAGTAAATATTAATCCACTGGTAGTGAGGTGTGGGGCGATTGTAAAATTTTGGAGCTAGCAACTTTCTCAAGGTGTCCATCACTTTCGTGTCTTGATTCCATTGCAGGTCTGCGATATGTGATGATGGCCAGCACACCTCTATCCCATGATTTCAGATGTCTCTCTGTGAATCTAAGTTTGGAATTAAAAAGTTAATTTGTTTCTTGGCTCTTGTAAAGCAAATAGTACTAAACCAGGATAACTTTCTGAATTGTAGGTGATTGCCTTAACCGAAGAGCTCCTTGTAACTGCAAAACAAAGTGAAGATGGGATGGGTACAGGGACCAGTGCTGATGCATCTCATGGTTTCCACCACTCTGAGAATTCTGATGTGGTATATCATAAAGATTACATTGTTAGAATTATATTTTTACTCTTTGGTGGATATTCCTCTCCCTATAATTCTTGAAAAGCATCGAGTTCTAATTGAAAAAGATGAAAGTAGCTTGTGCCATTAATCATTGTATATCTAAAGTGACTTCTTGTTAATTGCTACCTTAGAAAGGATCCCTTCCTCCATGTTAGTTTGTAAAAATTGTTGTAATTCCCAACCCTTTTTAGGTAAGGAGCCTCCATGGATGTAATTTTGCAAGGCTTTATCTCCTTTTTTTAAGTAGAATAGTTTGGGCTCAATTGGATGAATCGTCAATATCTCAAATACTCTGTTTGGGTCTATGTAGAATAATGTGTTTCTTTCCTTTTGATGGATGATAGATTTGTTACATAGTAAGCATGAGTAAATTGTAATCTTCATTCTTCTGTCATGCATATTACTGATTTGATCCTTTTTCGGTTAATGGCCATAAATGTTTTGTTGATAGGCTTCTACTATCTCTTTTCATTTACTTATGCCCTATACCCTCATAGAGATGTTCTGAAGAGTTCTTTTTTTTGGGTGTGTGTGTGTGTGTTTGGTTGGTATGGGGGGAGGGAGGGGAGAGGAATGGTCCTTTTTGTTTTTTTTGGTTCCTAACTTCCTCTATCAGCAGGAATTGGGATCAATGGTGCATGCCGATAAGTTTCCTGTGGGCACTAAAGTACAAGCTGTTTATAGTGAAGACGGAGAGTGGTGAGTAGAAACTTCTGTGGTGAATCACTTTTTTTTCTTTTTTTCCAACTTTCAGAGACTTCTTTGACTCTCTTCAGTTGTTCTTTACCTTTCCTGTCTCTTTCTTATTCTTGATTTAGTTGATTTTCCAGGTATAATGCCACTATTCATGCACATACTCCAAATGGCTATTATGTCTGTTATGATGAATGGGGTAATAAGGAAGAGGTATTGCCGCCCTCTTTATGCTTTTATGGGAAGTGTCGTTATTTACTTCAAAGCCTGTTTCAGTTTTGAGCATTCTTCTTTTTTCTTTTTTTTCCTTTTATTTTAATTACTATATCCATGCTGTTTTTGGTCTAAGCAATCTGTGATGTTGTTATTCCTGCTAACTAGCTAGACCATTTCTATTCTCCGGCTTCTCTGTTGTCTTTAGTCTTAACCAAAGTGCCAACAACAGAAACACCGAAACAGGAACACTTTTTTATGCCTACTAATCCCTTTTTTCCATTGAATATAGTCTTGCCTGGAGTTGGTTTCTTTATTTTAAATGATGTTACCTTGCTCTTTCATACTAACATATTTAATGTTGTTGTCGCCACCAAATATCAAGAGGAGTCTGAAGTAGAATCAGTTAAGAGGCCAACTTTTCCTAGAGTAGCATATTTTTTGGGGGAAAGCAAACATCACAAGAATCAGTCCTGTGACATGATTAATCTTGCTTATGCCAGAAGATGGACAAATAAGTGGTCTAAATATTTGAGTGCTGATGGTTTATTGTTATGATACTCAAATTTCATTGTTAATCAATAAAGGGACTGTGTTTGCAAGGGTGTTGAGCTCAGATAGTATGTCCAATTATTATTACTACACTCTGGAATGTGAGATCAGTTCTTTGGTGGTCAATCAATAGTTAAAAATCTACTATTTTTCCTTTGTCTTGTAAATTGAGCATATGTTATGAGGGGCTGTTTATTTAACTATGTAATCATAATTAATAATTGGGCATTTTTGCTTCTTTTAGCATGTGAAATTGTCGTGGTTGCTGACTTCCAGGTCCTACTCTCACCATGACTGCTGCTTTTCCTAGAGTCTGTTCTCGGATTAGAAATTAGAGCTTTCTTTAGTTCTCGATTGAACTTAAGAAAGGATTGCTTCCCCAGTTTTTGATCTCTTCCAGGCCTCTCTGAATAATGCCATTTAAAATTTTTGCCCTTGCTTTGCTATACAAATGCAAGGATGCAATGTGTCAAATAATCAGGTTCAGTGTATTTTGTGTTTGCCTAAGATTTTGAAGTGCAGATCGTTTGAGTGTATGTTTAGGTGTATTGGGAAAATTTTCTGAGAGAGAAGAATCAAATAATAATTTTTAATGGTGGAATGAAACCTCTCCTCTCATATCCCCCTCCCCCTCCCCCTTCCCCTTCCCCCTCCAAATAACATCAGGCCTTATATATGGATGTTGAAAGTACTGTGAGATGTGTATCAATATGCCAATGTTATACTGTCACACACACATAAATAAATGAAACCTTT